>JAULKJ010140970.1:0-24510 GCA_032355405.1 Rubia balearica | reverse complement strand
CAACTGGTTATTTATATATTGGGTCATTAAAGGCAGCTCATTAAAGACTGTTCTACAATAGAACTGCCTTTAATCAATTTACATGAAAGGTGGAACCGCTTGGCTTTGTGAAGATTGACAGCACTGACAAACTCATCCAATTCTCTAAAAACCCAAGAGGCATGGATTTCAAGACAATGGTGAGAAAACAGACTTACAATGCCTACTATCTGATTTCATGCTATTTTTTCTTCTCTACACCAGAGCGATTTCTTTTTTTTAGCAGATTTTGTAGTTTTTACCTAGAACATGTCAAAATGTTCTCCCTTTATCGTTTTCAGCTGCAAATGCTACAAATTGGCTCCCATTAGACCTTCATTTCCTGTGGTAATGTTTTTGCTCTTTTACTGCAGCAAGTAGATACTACTACTCTGGGATTCTCTCCACAAGATGCTGGGAAATCTCCATATATTGCTTCAATGGAGTGTATGTATTTAAGATAGAAATTTTGCTGAACCTCTTCAAATATATTTTTTGATCATTTTAAGGTTAGAAATTTTGAAACTTATTTCCACTTGAAGTTGTTTTGATAGCTAGCATTCTAAGAAAAACAAAAAGAAGCATAGAATCTTGGGAAGAAGCCAGTGCGGGAGTTAAAATGTTATGAAGTGAAACTGGAACCACTGGAACATAATACAGTTTAAAGAAATATTTAGCTACAAGCATTTATCGGATGCATTGAGGCTATGCTTCCTTTATTGTAATGGGAATGCTGATGTGATTTGAATTGTGTTCTTTAGTCTACCCTGGAATTGTATATCCCCTAACCTGTATATTTTTCATTGGAATGAGTAGAGTTTTTAGCATTCTTTGTGACACACATATTGAGTTATTGATCTGCAACTTTTATGTTGTAATTGATGTGTATTTTTTACCCATGATAATCCAACTATTTTATTGTTAACTTCTCTTAATTTCATAAGTTGTCTTATGTTAATTTCATAAGTTGCATTATGTTCAAATAGAATTCTAGACGTTAATTCTTCATACATTCCTTTGGTACTGATGTTGGTATTTTCTTTTCTTCCATATTGATTTTTGAAGGATGGTGATGATAATGGCAATGGTGATGGTGATGGTGATGATGATGATGTGGATGAAGACGACGAGGATGCTAGTGGTGGTGGTAGTTCATCGTCTAGCTCTAAATTTTCTGAGGATGAAGACCAGACTAATAAAAATGGTATCTTTGTTTCCACTGTGAATATTTCTTTGCCTATGCATTGTCCTCCCCTTCCATCTAATTGCAACTGCATTTTGGCTTCCTTGTTAATTTTGAATTGGATACTAATATGAAGTGTGATTTCAATGTCATCTTCTAGATGTTGAGATGGGAAATGCCTCAAAATGGGAAAAAGCACGAGCAGATAGAATTGCTGCTAATCGAGAAACTCCGGATACAGAATCAAGGAAGAAAAATGCCCATCCACCACCAGAATCCTGCATTTCATAATTGCAAGAAAATGAATTTTCTCCCTCTATATTTGTAGTTTCTAAACCGATTACAAGGCTCTTGAGACAAATCTCATTTAATACATAGGATCAGTTATAAGAAACTCCATGTAAATAGCACATTCCTTTTTTTGTAAGAAAAGGTGACACCATGTTCCGCAATACATCTTGATCGAGAACCAGCTCTAGTAACGAAATCTACAGATAGAATTATAATATTATATAAAAAACACTAATCCTAACTATATCTATATCATTATTTGATTGAAGAGAAAATAGAACAATTATTGTAAAAAAATTTAAAGTCGAGATCCCAATTAAAATTTAAAAAAAATTAATCACTAAGATCACATTATTCACTTTTTATTAATTTTTTTAAATTATTTTAGTCAGAAATGTTATTGTTCTTTGAGTAAAGCTACTCTATGATTTTATATATTAAAAAATCAACCTAATACTATTATCAATATTATTAATTACAGAATTTATTGTATTCAATTATGTAATAAAAATAGTAAATAAAATATAATTATTTAAATATTTAATAGTATCAACATTTAAATAGTATATAATATTATAATATATTATTTTAATTCAAAATTATATTTTTTTGAGTCCGTCTCTTGAAACACGGTATTTCCATAAGTCATGGAAAGATCAAGATTTAAAGTGTAAATTAGAACAAATGAAGATAAAATTTTGAGTTGCTTGAATCGGGTTAGAAACTTCATAACTATGACACGTTACATAATAAAATTTTAATATTGCAACTAAGACCTTTAACATTTTATTATTCCTATTAAACCCCGTCTTTCCATAAGGCTATGTAAAGACGGTATTTTTCAAAACTTTGCCATATTTTTTTTACCTAATTACCAAAAAAATCATTCATAAAAAATACTATTATTTTCATTCTACTTCTAACTAAGACACTTTTACTATTTCCTTCTAAAAAACAAATACTAAATATTTTATACTTTTATCAATATACTATTTATAATTAAAATGGCGCACCTGCGTTATACGAGTGTTAAATGAGTATATAGTTATTGATTAATTATATTTATATCAATATATTATTTATAATAAATATTATTAAATGATATATTATTAAAAAAATACATATGTTACACTATATAAATATATAATATTTTTTTTACTTATACACTGTACTATTTAAACTATACACTGAACTTTAAAAGTTAGTTATCATATTTTTAAAATTAAACTTAGTATTTTTTTTATTACAAGTTGTATGTTTTATTCTACCTCTATATATAACTATGAATAATATTGTTATTTCCTTTTACAAGAACCATAATTTTATAACTTTAATTAAATAATTATTGATTCATTTTAACAAATATTCCATATTCTCATCACTATGTATTTTATAATGTAAAATATTTCTATACAAGTGTTAATATTTTTCTATATAAAATACATAAATAGTATTATTTTTGTTTAAATATAAAATAATCAACTATGTATCAACAAAAAATCGAGTTAATTTTTTATTTCTAAATTAAATATACTAATTTATTTTAAATATAACATCATGTGTAATTCTCGGATACATATAACGAACATTCATTACTACTACTTATTACTTATTAAAATTATAAATTATATTTTCCTTTCTAATTCGTGCATCGCACGGGTGTTACCTAGTTTGGCAATAAATGGTTGGTCAATAACAAAATTCACTCAACCGTTATAATTATCATTGAAACACACTTATAATATTAAGATTTTATCAGGTTATCAAACACACTTTAATAACTAAATACATTTTATTAAAGAAATTAATATTTAAAGTAGAAGATATTAAAATGTAATGTACCCAAAGATTTCAATTTATTAAGTATTTAATTAATTGATATTGAATGTTGAATTAGTTGTCACTTGTCAATTAACAGGTAATATTAATAATTTCCTAGTTTCCTACCGTCTATATACATTGTTCAACCAAATTTGGGCATGATGTTATATTTAAACAAATAGGGATCCCATCAGTCATCTGATGGGAAAAATATGTGGTTAAGAAAAAAAGAAATGTACTATTCATGATCCGAGCCGTTCCAAATGGTTTGCACTTTGCAGTAATTATTGTTTGCCATTCCAGTGTTCATTGGAAAGAGGAAAACCGGCTGGCTCTGCCTGTGCATTGAAAATGATATTTTTTTGGGTCTTGGAACACACTTAATTTCTGATTTTACAGTTTGGATTAAATTAAATGGGATGAGTTTTAGTTTTATTTTGTATGTATATGTATATGAAGAGTTTCTTTTTTTATATAAATTTTCTGGTTAATTGGATGAAGAACACGAAGAGTTTACGATATGAATTTATATAGATGTCCTTTCATTTCCCCAATGAACCCATTAACACTCCCCCAACCATTAAATCATTCCTATAAATGTACTGGTAACGAGACTTTGAGCTCACTAAAAATTGTCTGATCTCTTGTAATGTTTTTTCGTTAGCAAGGCTCTGGTAATTACAAGAATATACTCGCTTCTGTTTCAAATTAGTTAGCAACTTATGTTGAACTATATGATGAAATCTTTTGTTCGATCTATTCTTTGTTTGTATATTTTTCAGGTTGATACGAGGTTAGAAATCTAATATGGGGAGGAAATCCAATCTCCGAAAGAAGTTTGGTAAGCTAAAACTTCGTCACGAATACGAAGATGATCGAAGACTTGCCATTGAAGGTTCTCGCAAAATGGAGAACAATGGAGACAATGCAGCAAGTGTTGAAGCGCCAGGGGATGATCGTTTAACTTCTCTACCAGAAAAGATTATAAGTAACATCTTATCCCGACTTGAAACATCGGAAGCTGTTCGAACCTGCGTTCTGTCTAAATCTTGGGTTGGCAAGTGGATTTCCATTACAGAACTCACCTGTGTCGATGGATTTCCATTCCCCAGGTTGCGTTTCTTAGATGGTCTAGAAAGCGTGATTCAGAAGGTTTCGTGCATGAAAAAATTCTCCCTCCACTGCTTTCACATGCAAGATCCATTACGTTTGAAACCATTGATTATGAATGCATTGAGATGTCATCCACTTGAAAGCCTAAATGTTTCCATGATCTCTACACCTTGCGTTTTCTGGCTTCGTTCATTCGATATGAATTCGTTAACCAAATTGGAACTGAACGGCAGCTTTTTCCTCATTAATGTTACTGCTGATATTTGTTTCCGTCATCTTAGATCGCTTAAACTTTGTGATGTTACTGTTCGAAATTGTTATCTACCGGGTATAGTCGTTATGCGAATGCCGATTCTCGAAGATTTTGAACTGATCCAATGCACATTTTGGAAGGTGGAGGGCCTTGAAATTGTTGCTCCGTTTCTTTCTACTATAAAGGTGATTCGATGCACTTATTTTGATTTGATGGGGATGTTCGCACACTGTGTCGTGGAGATTTCAGGTGGCGGTAACATGTGTTTCACATATGTTGGCTCTGCATCTGAAGAGTTTGTCATTAGAAATCCCTCAAATGTAGCCGTTGCAAATCTGAAGCTATGTCTCACTCTAATATCCAGTTGCCTGCATTTTCTCGAAGAGGTAGCTTCTAAAGCTCGTCTTCTCTTGGAGAAGTTCCACACCTATCTGAACATGCTCGAATTGTCTCGGGATGTTGTTATGGTAAGCTATTTTCCAGAATTGTTTTTCATCGTAAATTGCAATTCATGACATATATACGAGTCTCGTATCTCCATAACTGAAACTGTACTTATAAAAGTGTTCTAACGTTATACAGGCATTGGCGATTGGTCCTTCGTACCCTCTTCCGATCTTTGAAAGCCTGAAGTATGTGAATATTCCTATGCTTTGGTGCTTCACCTGTCCCGACGTGAACAATGTAGCACTGGAGTTGCTCATGAATGCGCCATTTCTAGAGGAGCTTACCATTTCAGCTGTACTAACTAAACAACAAGATCATAGTTAAAATATTCGTATTGTGAGTTACTACCATTTTATTTTTCATGATTACTGAAGAAATTCTTTCTGATTGTAGGTCGCGATATGCAAGAAGTGTAACAAATGTAAAAGAAGAGCGTTGAAGCAGAAATTTAATAATGTGGGAATGTTTCAGAGACTGGTGACTGGTAATTTCATGGTTCACCTCAAGAAATTGAGATTTGAAAGCTTTTATGGATGGGTTGAGGAGGTTGAGTTGGTGAGGCTTTTTCTAGGGGCCGCATCGGTTCTTGAGGAGTTGAGCATTCCGGTCAACTGTTTGGCAGTTGCAAAGAAGCTGGAAAAGCAGTTTTCCGCGTTTTCAAAAGCCTCTGGGAATGTATCTGTTGTCTTTTGTTTTGAAGAATGAAAAATGTTGTAGGCATTTTGCTCCCCTATATTTTGAATTTTCTGGGGACAAATTAGCATTTATGCATTAGGCTTTTATGTTTTTTGTTTTACATCAGCTTGGATTGTTATTGCTGATGTACTTTTCTTATTCTTGCTTGGAAAAGCCATGGTTTGTTAATATTGTTCAGTCTCGAAGAATCAACCTATGATTTAATCAAAGTATCTCTGAGTTAAATTTGAAGAATCCTACTTTATTGCTGATGCACTTTGCGGATGGACCGAAACGGAAAGGATGGACCTATAAAACTCAAATAATGGATGAGAGAACCTTTTGTGAAGATGTCCACCACCTGTAATGAAGTAGGCACATGACTAACTCGAAGCTTGCTTGCAGTAACCAGTTTCCCGACAAAGTGGTAGTCGATGTCAATGTGCTTTGCAACCTTGTGGGCCATTAGGTTATGAGTGAAGAAGAACGTGTTGTTGTCACACAGCCAAAATACTGACTCGGAAAGAGGAAAGCACAGATCACGAAGCAGATGAGATAGCCAAACAACCTCGGTTGCAGTGTTGGCCAAGGCGCGATATGTAGACTCCAAGCTGGATTGAGAGACCGTCAGTTGCTTATTGGCACTCCAAGAAACAAGGTTACCGCCAACGAAAACCAAATAACCATATGTCGAAAGCCGAGTCTCAAGACAGCGTGCCCAATCAGTATCAGAGTATCCTAGTACTGCAGAGGAAACAAAACTGCGGAAGGAAAGACCATAGTGAACCATACCACTGACATATATGAGAATCTGGGTAACAGCAGCAAAGTGATTATCGCGAGTATCCTGCAGGAACTGACCGATCGAGTTCACCGCAAAAGACAAATGCGGGCGAGTGATAGAGACCTCCAGATCAAGAAAGTAGGTCAAAGAGCCTAGATCCTTAATGGCAAACTGTCGATGAGTGCGAGAGATAAACTGACGAATGACAGTAGAATCATTACATGTGAGAATAATGTAATCAACATACACCGAAAGATAGAGAAGAACAATGTCGCAAGAAAACACAAAGAGGGACGTGTCTGATGAGCTGCAAACAAATCCAAGCTCTCAAAGTTAAGTACTGAAGCAGTCTAACTAGGCCCGAGGTCAGGGCTTGCTTGAGCCCATAAATGGCCTTCCTCAAACGACACACATGATCAGATTAAGTAGGATCTTTATAGTCTACGGGTTGCACCATATAAACTTAAGAGTTGAGAACACCATTCAGGAAAGTGTTCTTGACACCCAACTGATGTAATAACCACTACCGCATGGTAGCGATGGCAAGAACCATGCGAATGGTGGAAATTTGACCAGGTGGCTGAAAGTGTGGTCAAAGTTAAAATCTGGTATCTGAGAGGATCCACGAGCGACCATACATGCCTTATGGCGTTCAATAGTCCCATCAGGATGATAGTTCAACCGAAAGACCCATTTAGACCTAACAATATTCACATTAGAGAATGCGGAACCAAATCTCATGTATGCTGATATTGAAGAGTGGACATTTCATCATCCATAGCTGCCACCCACTGAAGATCACGAAGGGCAGTACGATAATCTCGAGGCTCAGTCACAGTGAGTAAGGACACTACAAGTCCAAAAACATTATAATCATCAAAGCGGCGAGGTCTTCGAATCGTCTCATAAGCCCAGGTAGTCATAGGGTGAGTCTAAGCTGGCGAGAGGCTGGGGGAGGCATTTGAAGAGGAAGAAGGTCGGAAAAGAGCAAGGAAGAATCTAGAGGAGATTAGGAATCTAAGATAGGAGAACCAACCGACAGTTGGGAGCCCGATGGTGGTCAGACGAGCAAATTAAGCAAGAAGTTATAGGCAACAAAGAGGCCTCATATATAGGATCAGGGAGCACGAAATCAATAAAGGTAAACACATCCAAGGAAGCAAATGATGAAGAAATCGAGTCACCAGTGGCGAAGTAATAACATGTCTTATCAAACTGAACATGTCGAGTGATGTAAACTTGACCAGGAGTGGAATCAAGGCACCGGAAGCCCTTGTACTATGAACTATAACTAGTGAAAACACAAGAAATTTTTCAGGGAAAAAGCTTGTGATCAATATACAGATGAACAAAGGGATAAACTCTTCAACCAAAAGGATAAAAGTTAGAGTAAACCGGCACCCGATCAAATAAGAGACCATAAGGAGAGAAGCCACCAAGAATAGGCGTAAGGTTGTGGTTGATAGTATAAGCAGAAGTCACAAAAGTAACATCCCAAAAAAAGAGTGGCACATGAGAGTGAAAGAGCATAGTGAGGCATATTTCAGCTACGTGGCGATGTTTGTGCTCAACACGACCATTCTGCTCAGGTGTGTAATGACATTAAACCTGATGATTGATTCCTTTTGTGTTAAAGTGCGCACGAAACCGAGTATTAAGGAATTCATAACCGTTATTACTCTGAAAAACCTTTGTAAGAGAAGAAAACTAATTTTCCACAAAAGCCTCAAATTTCAAGTAAACATTAAAAAAAATTGCCGAATAGGGTAAAGCCACGTAAATCTCGATTAATCATCCACAAAAAGAGCATAATAAGAAAAACCTTGTCCAGATAAATGATGAGACGTCAAATGCATGTATTTTCCGAAGCATTTAACATTTTTTTTGTTATCTTTTTGTTGGAAGATTGCTAGATTTAGGTAGGAATACATTATAAGGGGTTTGGATAACCATTTTCGATTTTCGTATCTAAATCTTTCATTTTGTAACCTAGGTTGAATCTAATGGATTTTGGTATCCTTATGAGTGATGTGCTCATCTCTTTTTAGCACATTTGAAACTCGTAGTTGTAATAGACTAAGATTTTGTGTAAGAATAATGGATGCTTCATTGATAGAAGAAAAGTTCGGAATTGAAGAAGGATAGCCGGCCGAACGGGCGCTCAACAGGGCGTCCCAGCGCTCAACCGGGCCTCCCAGCCCTCAACCGGGCGTTCCAGCCATCAACCGGGCGTTCCAGCCATCAACAACTCCGCCCGTACCCAGAGCAGAAACCGTACGCCTCGCGCGAGCCAGGAGCAGAACAGCTTGCCCCGCACGCGCCCAGAGTAGAAACCAGGCGTGAAGCAGAAGTCGCGCTTCGCCCGGCGCCTTAACCGCCGATTTCTACAGCCCAGAGGCAGGCAATACTTGTACTGTGGGCCGCAGACATGCCTGCGGCCGCAGCAGTAAAAAATGGGTTGAGGCTAGTTAAGCCATTTTTCAACTCCTTCTTCCTAACTTTATTTTCACCCAAATTTTTACTCTCAAAAACCCTACATCTACTTTATTTATTCATTATTTCTCCCATTTTTTCCATGGATTCTTATGCTTTTGTTATGGGTTTTGCTAATATAGGCTAAATATACTCTTGGGAGCAATTGGTAAGCATTTTTAGTATGAATTTGTGAGATTTTATTTATCCTATTTTTTGCTTTGATTATCAAGTGTATTTGGTGCTTTCTTGTGTAGTTAATGCATGATTTATACTAGGATGATCAACTACTTGAAGATTATGAATTGATTCTTTGCTAGGTTTTTGGTCAAACCCGGGATGCTTTGACCTTTTATCGATGTGATTATCGTTAATTGATGTTAAGTTATAATTGGGTGTGAGAACTAATTATGATTATTGATTGATGAAATTTCTTAGATTTGAAATGAATTTGAATGGGTTTGACTAATTATCAATGTGGCTCACTAATAACGATTAGCATGAAGGCCGATCCTTGTAGTCGTTATTAGTAGATATATTTGTGCTATCCCGATATTTCTCGCTTGTAGGATATCGTGTTAGTTGTATTGGTTCTCCATGTGTATTGCTATTCTCGGGGAAGTCTATGACGCCGATCGTCTAGGGTGACCCGAGGGTAAGGGTTATTGTGTGGCGCCGATCGCCCACTCTAACTATAACCGAGGAGAGGCAAGAAATATCTTCACCCGAAAGGTGTTGATAAGTTCTCCACAATATGTGATCGATGCATAAAAATAGGATAATTATTCGATGATTAAAGGATGACTAGAAATGTAAACCAATTGCGCCCAAGACTAGTTATAATCTTAGTTATATCTTTTGTACTAGTTGTGATCATATTTACATAGTTATTTTTAATTGTCCATTAATCTAGTTTCTCAAAATAGTCGTAGTGTTTTCTCAAAGTAGTCGTGTGCTTTTTAACTACGTTTAACACTTGATAAAATCTCTTTTTCCTCGTGGACGGCCCTGACTTGCTACTATCTACTTTCTAGTTGTATAGCCGCAATTAGGGCATATAAATACTATCTTTGAGAGGCATGGCGATAGCCTCCCAGACCTATGTGACATTGGACTTTGTAAAAAAATCCAATCTTATCACCTATTGTTACACGTTTATTTTTCACATAGAACTAATAGTAATACATGAGCGTATCTTGGTTGTTAGTTGTTTTTAGTTTTGCATTTTTATAATTGTACAAATATACCATTGCTGAAATTTTTGTTGCATGACTGTGCTAGTTTTCCATTTTTTTGGCTCCCTTAGGTTTGAGAACTGTATGTCCCTCTTGGTATCTAAAATATGGGCAGTAGCTCTGAACTTTTCCAAGAACTATTAAACTTAAAAAGAAAAATGAATGTCACTGATGCGGAAAATTCCTTTTGAGTAATGACAGTTCCAGGATGTAGCTCACAACGAGTCATAGCTTCTCGAGTATCGACAAAAGTTCCCAATATGGGCCTCGAGAGGAAGCTCCGACCCCTTTTCCAGAATTTGTTTGTGCATTTTGGAAGTGAACAAGTTACTTACCTTGTCTGGTATTTTCTGTCTTTATTTATAGGGTTTCGATCGGGTCATCATGACTTGTTTCTTGCGCTCCTCTCTTGTGGATTGTGGTCTATTAGTGAGTGTCACAGACAGTAATGATTTTTTGAATCTTTCCGTGCTCAGTTAGTTTGTGACAATAGGTGTTGTCAGCCTCTATGGATTTCGCAAACTTGTCTCATTCAGTGAATCCACTACTTCACATGCTTAGCTTTGACTTATTATAATTGGGTAGGTGATACCATTAAACCATGAATATTTACATAAACGGTTATAATTAGTAGCATTTGAACAAATGAATTGACCCACTTAGGATCATTGCACCAGTCGCAGAGAATATGATCGTTTGGCCAGACGTCAGTACACATATGCACTGTTCCTTAAGGTGGTTGGGGGGTTATAGTGTAGGTAAAGCCCATACGCCATGCTCATTTACCAGAACTTGAGGCAAAATGGCAGTTGAAAAGCTAAGCTAACCCTGAGTTTAATCACGCAACAAAGATGTAGTTCGACCAGTCACCACAATGACCGTGACATGATTCGTGTTGTTAGCGATCCAAAAAATACGAACAATGCCCTCCATGTTCAAAGAAGTGTAAACTACCAGAGAAGTTTATAAATAACAAGAACATCATAGAAAATAAGGTATGTATTAAAAAATCAAAGATAAATACAAGCCAACGCACTAACTTGAGCATGAGAGCCTCCGGAATCAACCTACTTATTGCAGGGCTTAAAGGGATGGAGAACTTGCACATACATGTTCTTGACCAATACCACTATTGAAAAGGTTTGAACTATATCAAAAAAAAAATCTTCGAGGGTTTATTTTATGTGTTGATATCAATATCAAAAGAGTTTAAAATTGTATTCAATTCTTTAAATTATCTCTCTCTTAAAGTATAAAAGTTACGTGCTAAGTGTATATTTATTTAACGAACTTGAGATTCTGTTAAGTATGAAATAATTTTTAAGGAGAAAAGTCTTCTGTTAGAACGACTAATAGTTAGACCAATCATGAAAAATCCCATTTTAATCTTTTTAAAATAAATTATAATAAAATATGGTCTCCAGTGAGCCAGCCTAAACTTTAGGCAGTGGTCTTTATGCAATTCTAACTCCAGAGACCCATCTATAATAATTTTACAGGGACATATCTCTAATAATTTTACTAGGATTTGTCGCTATTATTTTTCAGGGGTTTTCGTGTCCAAATTTTCAATCATTTTCCCGCCATCTTCAATCTGAAATAAAATTTTAAAAAAATATGAAAAATCAATGTGAACATCGAACTGAAAATTATAAACATCAGCTACAACTAGCATAACATTAACGAAAAATCATAAAATATCGCCTAAAAAATTGCAGCAAAAATAAATAAATATTTATTTGTAAACAAATTTAAAAAAAATAGAAAATCAACAAAAATTTGAAAAATGCCAACTACAACTAACAAAACATCAACTAAAAATCATAAAAATTACAAACTAAAATCATAAAAACATCAACAAAACTTCAACCATCAACTTTTTTTTAAAAAAATAAAACTACAAATATCATCCAATATAAACCAAAAGCTAAAAACATCAATTGCTATTACCTAAACTCTGCCCAAAAAATGAAAGGGTCAACATAAGAAAAAAAACACTACAAAAAATTAACCTATATAATCCAAAAACTACAAACATCAACTCCTATCACCTAAAACTCACATAGAAAATGAAAAATATCAACATGAGAGGAAAAAAAAGGCTTAAAATATCACCCCGTATAACCCCAAAAAAATATTGACTCATATCAATTAAAATTCACCTAGAAAATGAAAAACATCATAATGAGAGAAAAACTAAAAACATCAACAAAAAAACTACGGTACCTCAAGAGTATATATTATTCACTTTGAAAATCATAAAACATCAACGATTATTTTTAAAAAAAACTGAAAATATCAATTTATATCACCCAAAAGTTACAAACATTAACTCTTAACACCTGAACCTCCTCCGAAAAATGAAAAACATCAACATAAGGAAAAAAGACACTACAAACATCAACTCATATTAGCAAAACCCCAACCGAAAAATGCAAAATATCAACATGAGATTTTTTTAAAAACTACAAATATCAATCCATATCACCCAAAAAATACAAAACATCAACTCATATCAATTAAACCTCACCCGAATAAAGAAAAACATCAACATAAGAGAAAGAAAAGGTACAAACATCAAAAAAAAAGTTATAGTACCTTAACAATAAAAATTCTTTTTTAAAAAAGAGGGCCCTGGTGGGATTTGAACCTACATCTTTAAGCTCAAAACCTAGAGCAATAACCACTACATCAAAGACTTGTTATTGAACATACAATACACTTAGTCAAATAATATTAAAACTCAGCATGTACATCATTGATAAGGATTAAGCCTAAGTTATATAATTGGCCTGAATTACTTGGCCTTAGTAAGGTTGAAACGGTAATAATTAATACCACATTTATTGGGTAATTAAGAGATATAATTAAGGTAAAATACTAGTATGGTGACATACTATAAATATCACGTATGCATTCATTTCCATTTTAGTCAGTATTGATATGGTGATTATACAATTTCCCAAATTAAGGTTCAGAGGATTTGTCCCTAAGATCCTCAGGGTTTGCAGGTTACCATCAAGGGGCTCGAGATCGATCTTATTCATTCAGTTTTGAGACGCATCAATCAAGAACATAAATTCTTCAAAATAAAGTTTATAGTAAGATTCAAACCCCAGACCTCTAACCTTAACAACAAGAGTACTAATCACTAAACCAAACAATCTTTACTGATAATAAACTCAGTCAAGTAAATATTAAACCTCAACAAGTCTTTGAAAAAAATTTAAAACACAATATTTAATCTCACCTCTCATGCACAGCAGCTCAATCCTCCTCCGCCTCCGCCGTTTCCACCGTCTGTCGCCTCCGTCGTGCCTTAAACGACGTTGTGCATGAACAACAAGAACTCCACGTGTCTTCCCCAATTGAGTTCTTAGATATCACACACTCTTCTTTCTCGGAATGTTCGACATGTTCGCCGCCGCTGCCACCTTGTTGCCTCGCAGTCGTCGTTTGACTCTGAAAACCTAGCGCAAAAGCATTGCAAATTGCAAATATAGCACAAAAGCATCACGATTTGCAAACCTCCAAAGCGTCATTGTCACCTTGTCTCCTCAAAATCATCCACCGTTCACCTCGTCGCCGTCGTCATTAGACTCTGGAAACGTTGCAGAAGCTTCGCGAATTGCAGCGGTGGAGCTAGGCACGACATCACGGTGGCGGCGTTTCGCTCTAGCCAAAGATGAAATGATGATAAGCGATACTCTCGAAGACACGAGTGGTGTGCTGATGACACTCTTTGTAATAATTCCATCTTCGTATACTATGCATTGGGGCTGATGATTAGGTGCTATACGGATGAACGACACTCGTGATGTAATTTTAAGGTGAATGTTGAATGATACATTTGGTGGTGGATGCTGATAAGCTACTCAATTCTATTTGGGAGTAATAGCCTTATCTCATAATGCTTTTGCTGATAAGCAAAGTGATTTACTCGATTATGTTTTCTATTTGTTTTTTCTATTTAATGTTCTTTGTTGTTAAGCAACAACACAGTCTATGCTAGCATTCATAATCTGGTTGAGTTGCGCTGATTAACTTTTAAAGTATATAACAATGATAATTTTTTTACTGTGAGGTACACTAGAGACATTATATTATATAAGTTACGAGTACAGTTACAGTTGGAAAATTTTCCAGTAACATGAGAAAGAGGACTTATATTCTATGGGGCTAACTTTCCTAACCTTACTTCTAGTTTTTCAATATTTTCCATCTTAATCCCGGCAGCACGTTGAAGATCTTTCATCTGTTCCTCTTCGGGGTACTCAGATGATCTATCTTTGTCTTTGACTGAGGATGCTTAGATGGGGAGTTATCCTTTGACCCCTTTTCCTGAACACATTCATCTCTACAACGCTTCTTTACGGATTCTTTTGTGGCATTGCTTGAATATTTTCAGCTCTTGTCACCTTGCTTGGCCCTCCAATTTTTTAAAACTAAGGATATTCACCGCCTCAAGGGAGAAGAATCGCGGGGTCCTAATTCCTACATTTATTCTAAGATAGCGTTGGAAGATGTTTTTTATTGGTCAGTCCCTATCTTATCTTTTTTACGATCAACGATCAAATGGTGGGAAACCCTAAGTAAATATCTAGGAAATTTTTTATTGTCCACAAGTTTCACGTTGACGACCCCATGGTATAATGAATGGGATTGGAGGATTACATTCTA
The DNA here is from genome assembly GCA_032355405.1 of Rubia balearica. Classification (NCBI taxonomy): domain Eukaryota; kingdom Viridiplantae; phylum Streptophyta; class Magnoliopsida; order Gentianales; family Rubiaceae; genus Rubia; species Rubia balearica. The sequence goes on along the minus strand of JAULKJ010140970.1, from coordinate 9,538 downwards.
GAGAGTAACCTTCTCCTCCAATTCCTTGATTTTTAACTTTGAGAATTCAATTTATTCTAAAAGACGAGTATTCTCAGCAACAACTGACTCAATCAATAAGGGATCTTCTTCAGTCGATATGCCATTCTGTACTAAAACTTCCTCCAACCTCTCGATTTCATATAAAGTCACCCTATGAAGCTGGACCACTTCTTTTACTTGGGATTTTAATTTATATGCTTCTGTCCAGCTAAGCATAAGATGAGCCTCGATAATTAGGAGCCTATTGGCATCAGCCAGACAACTTTTTAAAGATCCGAATTGATTGGTTATGTGGTGTATTGTCTTTTGATAATCTTACTCGGCGGGATCACAACTTTCGACGACATAGAGAGGCACCACCCCGTTGTACTTTTTGGCCTTGCGATCCTCTAGTAGAATCTTAAAGGAAGGGTGTTCACCATTATGCCACAATTATAACTCCTCCTTAAGTCGATTATATTCCTCATGAAGAAAGTTATTTTCTTCATTACACTTGGCGATGTCTAGCAATAACTTTCTTAGATGCTCGCTGGTTTCATTTAGTTCTATTCGAGTTTTAGAGAGTTCCTTATAAACGCATTCCAGCTGCCTTATAAATGATTTACACTACAAAAAAAGAAAAGAATTTCAAAAGAGAAATCAATCAATGAGTAGAACACCTTCTTCATTAAAAAAAAGTAAAATTACATGAGGAGGCCAAAATAGGCAAATGTTACATTCAGATCCCTACCCTATTAGCATCCTCCTCGGCGGTAGCCTGAACGTAGTTCCCGCAATCTTCTCCTCAGAAGCTGGTTGCTGAGTCGATCCAGTAGTTACCATCACGGGGGTAAGGGCTTGAATCCCCTCAGCAATATGAAAGCACCCGCTAGACTTCAGGTAGTTCAGAAGCACAAAATTCAAACTTCCCCTCTTGACCGCCTCATCCCATTTTGTATCTAGAGTGTCCACGAGGTCAGGCTTGACAAAGGATTCCAGAAATTTCATTTCATCCTTGGAAAAGAAGGGAGCCAATCGTGGTTTTAGCTCAGCCTCGATCAGGAAGCTACAACTGAGCTTCTTCACAAGTTTGAGGAGTTCGACGAAGAAATCAAACAGTTCAGTGTTGTTCATCAGTTTCTCCTTGAAGGCCTTGAGCAGAAGAGCTTGGGCTTTTGGATCTTCAGCCGCCTTTATCTTTTGTTCGAGGGTCTCTTTGTTAAGGGTGGCCTTCCTGTTGTCAGCCTCAATTTTGATAACCTTCTTCTTCGAGGCCTCGAGTTCATCTACCAACTTAGAGTTCTCGATCTCTTTTTGCTTGATCCTCTCGTGCAGTTGACCATGATCGGAGCTTGATACTTGCAAGAGGGAAGACAAGCCCTGGCTCACTTGTCCAAGTTGTTGGGATGCCTAAGGTATAACAAAAACAATTAGAATTTAAAAAATCACTTGCAAAACTAAGAGTAGCAGAGAACTAATAAAGAAGAAGGGGGTGAAAGAGGAAAAGAGAAGTTAACCTGAGGATTGCTCGAAAAGGTCTTGAGGACCTGCTCATTGATAACAGGAACACTCGAGATAGTCGCAAGAGTGTTTAAAGAGGGAGTCTGTTGATTATTCTGCTGAAGCGTAGGGGGAACCCGACTACTATTGCCTTCAACTTTTTAGAGCTGGTTCCTGAGGAAGAAGTATTGGCGCCTAATATTTTCTCCTGGGTGGTTTTTTAACACCCATCAGAGGAATGGTAAATGTTCGGTTTGAGGGAGCAGAGGGGCTACCCTTCTTTCCTCCTTTCTTTGAGGCTAGAGCTGAGAAGATGCTCACTAGGAAAAGAAAGAAAATAAGGTTAGAAATAAGAAACAGAAGAAGAAAGAAACGAAGTAATAAACTTATCAACATCTTCAAAGACTTCTGAGGGTCCAAAATTATCGTTAGAAGAGTTCTGGAGGGGAGGCTCTTGCGATGTGTTCTTGGGTGCTCTCTTTTGCTTCTTTCTTTTTTGGTAACTATCCTCGAGAGGAGGATCTTGTGTATTGGATGGCACTTTTTTTTATCGCAGCTTCTTATACATATATTCTTCATAAATCTGGGGTGGCTAGATAATGCCACTAATAGTCTTTTCAGGGTTGGAAAGTTTGCTATAATCTAGGGATGAGGCTAGAAGGCGTCTCATCCTTGAGATGGCTAGGGTAGGAGTATCTTCCTCCTTTCGAGGACTTGACTTTTATGTCCAAATTCTATCAAGGAACCTTGTATATCATGCAATCGAATGTAATCCCCTTTTTTGGCTCTTCCACTGACCCGAGTGGGAAGGAATGAAAAAGCCTTCTGTTTCTTTTCCCTCCCGATGAATGTGATAGTGTTCTCTACGAATTTGCTGCTATAAGATACACTGTATAATGAACGGAGCAAACTATACCTCGAATTGATCCCAAATTATTGACACCTTTTTAGGAACATCATGATAACCACTAGAACGCTGGGATGCACTTGTCCTGGACTACCTTGGAATTCCTTAAGAAGCTTGGAGAATAATGGAGGGAAGGGAAAGCAAAGCCCCGGACGTAGATGTTTCAAGAATATAATTGATTTACCCTCACGAAGGTTATCGAGGGATTCATCTATCTTTAAAGGTTGGAGATCTACATTTGGGGGTATCTTTTGGCATAAAGGAATTAAAAAGATAATTTTTGAAATATCTTTTCGTGCTCTTGAGGACAGGGGTTCGTCGATATATGCCTCTGTCTCCTCCTCGAGAGATACTTCTCTTTCTCCCTCACCTTCCTCAAGAGGTGGTGATTTTACTCTTTCCTCCTTGTGTGTTGGGGGAAAAACTCAACTTCTCCTGTAATGAGAGATATCCTCACGAAGGGTTTGCCCAAACCCAGAAGCCAAACATCCGTAAATCCTCGAGTAGACATATCTGTGATCAGACAACCATCTGGGTTGTAATCGGCCTGGCCTAGAATTTCATTCTCCATGTCTGGATCATACTGCGACCCCTAGGAGTTATTAACTTTAGAATCGAAGTTCACCCTCTCCGGTGAATTAACCTTTTCCCCATCTGGCCTAACCCAACCGGATGAACCCCTCTCAATATATTCCTTACTGGAACTAGCTATTTATGAAATAAGAAAGGGAAGAAACACAAGAAGAAATAAGCGATGGAGCTTACTGGTTTCTGGAAAGCTTGCTAGAAGATGAAGAAGATGGTTATAGAAAGTGAAAGAGAGCTTTGAAAGATAACTCCTTCTGTGAAATGCCTGCAAATAAAGTGATGGGAAGTTGAGAAGAATAGGAGAGCAGTTAAGAAGCCTGAAATGGCAGCAAAGGTAATGATTATCTCAAAAAACTATTTTTTTGAAAAGTCACGAGAATATATTTTCATGATTTTTCAGAAAAGGTTGATCTTCACGCACTTAAAGGCTGATCTTCATGCACTGAATTACTCGTCCCATGTAAGGTTGAAACGGTAATTATTAATACCGTATTTATTGGATAATTAAGAGTTAAATTTAGGGTAAAATACTAGTAGGGTGATATAGTATAAATACCAGGTACGTATTCATTTCTATTTCATTCAGTATTTATACGATGATTATACACTTCGTTGAGTTAAACTTCAGAGGTTTTACAGCTGAGATCCCCTGGGGTTTACAGGTCACGATCAAGGGGCTCGAGAGATTATTCATTCGGTTTTAAGGCACATCAATTAAGAAAATAAATTATTCAAAATAAAGGTCATCATAAGATTCAAGCCCCATACCTCTAATCTTAACAACAAGAGTACTAGCCACTAGACCAAACAATCTTTGTTGATAGTAAAATCAGTCAAGCAAACATTAAACCACAACAATGATTTAAAAAAGGTAAAACATAATATTAAATATCACCTCTCATGCACTGAAGCTCAATCCTCCTCCGCCTCCCCCGTCGTCCTCGTCTGCCACCTCCGTTGTGCCTTAAACGATGATGTACAAGAACAACACGTGCTCCACACATCGTCCCCAATTGAGTGCTTAGATAATACTCACTCTTCTTACTCATAATGTTCGACATATTCGCTACCGACGCGGCCTTGTTGCCTCGCAGACGCCGTTCGGCTCTTCAAACCTAGTGCATAAGCATCGCAAATTGAAAATCTAGTGCAGAAGCGTCGCTCGTAAATTGCAAACCTTGCAAAAACATCATGATTTGAAAACCTCAAAAGCATCACCGTCTCATTGTCTCCTTAGAACTGTTTGTCGTTCACCTATTCGCCGTCGCCATTCAACTCTTGAAACATTGTAGAAGCCTCACAAATTGTAGAGGTAGAGCTAGGCATAGCATCGTGGCGGCGGTATATCACTCTAGCCAGAGTTGATTGGATCTTGCCGGCGCCGCATCGATTTTGCTGGCGGAAGAAGAAGAATTGTGGCAGTTGTTCGTGACGGCAGTTTCCGAGATTGAAGGAAACAAAATTACGGTGAGACTCTAGTGAGATTGAAAACTGAATCAAAATTAAGGCCATAAATGGTTTGAAATGTTTGCATTTGAAATCGGTGCAACTCAGTTTGGCGCCTAAGTTCAGGTATGCAAAACGCAGTCCTTTGATGTCATTTTGTTCATTTGCTTTGGTTTGTTAACTAGGGAATAGGTGCCATTTTGTGGTTGGTTGTTTGTTTGTTTTCTTTGTCTGGTATATATGAGACCTGTACTGCTGATTTGTTGGATAAATTTTGGCCACACATTTGGTGTGAAGAATGAAATCTAATATCCCCCTTTCTTCCATTTTTACTTTTCAGCAAATCCATTTTAACAAAGTTTTCATAGTATCAGAGCTCACCAGGAAGATCCGGTGATGCTGTAGTTTTCATTTTCTAAAAATTCCGCTTGTTTTGAGGTGCATGCAGCATGTCTTTTGATACAGAATCTGTCAACTCTGTTGGAAATTCGTTGAGGACTAATTTTCACAGAGGAAATCCTAGATCCAAGAGGAATGATATTGATGATCCTTTTGATATTCAGAGCTCTGATAACTCGAATCTGGTGCTGGTTGCAGAGGCTTTGAATGAACATAACTATATTACATGGAACAGATCAATGATTGTAGCTATCAGATTCAAAGGAAAACTGAAGTTCTAAACAGGTGAAAATATAACTCCAGATCTGGATGATTCACTGTATGACAAATGGGATGAGGTAAATTCTACCCTGATTTCTTGGATTTTGAATTCAATTTATGAGAAATAGAAAGAGGATTCATGTTCTGTGAGAATGCAACTATATTGTGGAATGAGCTCAAAGAAAGAATTGGAGATTGCAATGAGCCATTAATTCATAAACTGAAGAGGGATATATGTGAACTAAATCAAGGAAATGAATCAGTAGCTATTTATTTTACTGAATTGAAAGGTTTATGGGATGAATATTCTTGTTTAAGGCCTAGTTAGAGATGCAATGTTGATTGTATTAACTATACTTGTCTACTTGCTGAGGAAGAAGATGATAAACTTCATCAGTTTTTAATGGGACTGAATGAAGAGTATAGTCATATTAGTCATCAGATTCTACTGATAGATCGATTCCTTAGTGTTGGGAAAACATGCCAGATGACCAATCAAATTTTAAGGCATAAATTTGTACATGGTGGTTGTCAAGAGATGCAGAATAATTCTGCAATGGCAGTAAGAGTTTATAGGGATTCAAAAATTCCTTATCAGATGAAAGATACAACATTTGATCAGTATGATGACTCAGATAATGTGAGAAAGCGGAATGTAAGAAGATCATGTGACCACTGTGGAAGGCTAGAACATCTCAAGAAGAACTGTTTTAAGATTAATGGATATTCTGAATGGTGGGATGAAGCAGAGATATAATAGTGAGACCTCAATTAGTTTAGAAACCATATTTTACTCCAAAAAACTATTAGAAAACATATAAGCTTAACTAGGGTTATCAGAAGCATTCTAACCATGAAGCGACTGAAGAAGAAGAAAAACCAATTGGTGACATGGATAATAAGTTGGAAGCCTTGATTGCAAAAATAGTTGAAGCACAATTTGACAAGATGCAGAAAGGAAAAAAAAGCTGATGTAGAATCAAGGTGTTGTAGCAAATTATGCACATTATCATGACTTTGCAGGTAGCATTACTACAAACTTTTCACTTAACATGTTTTCCTTGAATGATGACAATTGCATTGTGGATAGTGGAGCTTCAAGACATATGTGCAAGGATATGTTAGTTTTAAATTCTATATCACCAGTCCAGAATGTCTTCCCAGTTTACAGGCCAGTTCATATAACCAAATTAGTTACAACACTAGTAACTGTTTGTCTAAGTATATCATTCACATTATGTGATTGTTTACATGTGCCAAATTTTAAATATAATCTACTCGGTGTCAGTAAACTCACAAAGTCAATGCCATTTTTCATTACTTTCTCATCCAATCATTGCTTACTGCAGGACCTCAGAACTAAGAAAGTCCTGGCAGTAATCAAACAATACAATGGCTCTTACATTCCTGATCCTGAGTCTTTTCAGTCAGAAGTTATTTACCAGAGATTTCAGTCAGATTTCACACACTCGATGCCTAGAAATCTAGAGATCAGTGTAGTGGCCAATCAATCTGTTTTGTCTTTTAAATATTGTCACTATAAATTAGGTCTTCCTTCTACTAATGTAATGAAACATCTTGATGTAATTAAAGCACTTTCGAATGACAGTATTTGTTCTGTTTGTCCTATGGTAAAACAATATAGATTACCTTTTTCATCAAGTACTTTCTTTACAACTACTCCTTTCACATTGATACATGTTGATCTTTGGGGCTCATATAAGTTGAGTTCCATTACTGGTTGTAAATACTTTCTAACCATAGTGGATGATTTTATAAGAAACACTTGGACTTATATTCTTAAATCCAAAGATCAAGTGTCATTTCTTCTAAAAACTTTTATTATCATGATCATAAATCATTTTGATGCTTCAGTCAAATACTTGAGGTCAGTTAATAGGTGTGAATTTGTAAATGCTGAATGTGATAAACTCTTCTCTGAATATGGTATTTTGCATCAAAATTCATGCCCTACACTTCACAACAAAATGGAGTAGTGGAGAGGAAGCATCAACACTTTTCAGATAGCTAGAGCCATCCTTTTTAAGTCTCATCTTCCAAATCTTTTGGGGAGATTCAATCTTAACTATATCCTATCTTATTAACAGATTACCTACCCCTACTCTCTCTTTGTATTCACCATATCAACTTCTTTTTAACACTAGTCCTGATTTTCACAGTCTGAGATATTTTGGTTGTCTTGTTTATGCTGCTAATACCTCTCCTAACAAAGACAAGTTTACTGAAAGAGCATATCCATGTGTTTTTTTGGATATCTCACTGGGAAGAAAGCTTATAAGCTCTTTGATCTTCTAAATCATAAAGTTCTTATATCCAGAGTGTGGTTGTTCATGAAACTGTATTTCCCTATTCCAATCCTGTACAGTTTTCATTTCATCTTCCATTCCTTTATTCTACATCTTCTTCATACATCACCTTCTGATCTCACACCTGATCCTCCATCTGATCTTTTATCTGGTCATATACCTCATCTCACACCTAATATCATATATTCTCCTCCCTCATATTCTAGTATCAGACACAGTACTAGAATCATCAGGCCACCAGTTTGGTCAAAAGATTATGTGTCTTTCACCTCTATTGTTACTATCTATCCTCAGTCCGTTATCCCTGCATATACATCTTGTTCATCTTCATATGTTCCATAACCATCCTCTTATCATCAGGCCACGCATTCACTAGAATGGATCAATGCCATGAATGATGAGCTGGTTATTTTGGAGCAAAATCATACTTGGGATTTGGTGCAGTTGCCCCCCTGGAAAAAGAGCAACTGGTTCAGAGTGGGTTTATAGACTGAAGTATAATGTAGATAGTACTCTTGCTAAGCACAAATCAAGACTAGTTGCCATAGGTTTCAATCAGATAGAAGGTATAGATTTCTTTGAAGTTTTCTCTCCTATGGCAAAGGCAGTTACTATTAGGATATTACTTGCTTTAGCCTCAGCTTCTGATTGGCATATCCATTAATTAGACAGTGATAATGCTTTCCTTCATGGTCAACTTGATGAAGAGGTCTATATGAAGCTTCCTAATGGTTATTCTGCACCTGGTCCTACCCTGGTATGCAAATTAAACAAAATTCTTTATGGTTTGAAGCAGGATTTTAGGAAGTGGAACAAAGAGTTCACTCAACATCTACTAACTCTGAACTTTAATCAATCCCATTATGATCACTGTCTCTTCTTAAAGTTCAGTTCCACATATTTTTTTGCTTTGGTGGTTTATGTTAATGATGTCTTGATTATGGGCACTTATCTTGATGTCATTGCTGAAGTTAAGCATTCTTTGCATCAAAAGTTTACCATTAAAGATCTTGGAGTTCCTCATTACTTTTTAGGTCTGGAATTACGTAGATCAGGTTCTGGTCTGCACGTTAGCCAAATCAAGTATATTTTTTATATTGTTTCAGATTGTGGCCTCTTACACTATAAAACTGCTGCCACTCCCCTTCCTACTACTTGGGTGGTTCATGATGAGTCTTCCCCATTTCTATCTGATCCCAGCCTCTTCGGACAACTTATTGGCAGGTTGTTATATCTCAACTATACCAGGCCTGATGTTACCTTTGTTGTGCATCAATTAAGTCAGTTTGTGCAATCTGTAACTCACCATCATCTCTCTGGTGCCTTACACATTGTCAAGTACCTTCACCATCATCCAAATCATGACTATGCTTCTAGAAATGATCTTAGGCTTCATGCCTACTGTGATACAGATTGGGCTTCCTGCAAGGTGTCTAGAAGATTAGTAACAGGTTATGCTATTTTCTTGGGTTCAACTTTGATTCCTTGGAAATCAAAAGCAGTCTATCGTCTCAAAATCCTCTGCTGAAACTGAGTATAGAAGTTTGTGTATGAATTCGTGTGAACTCAAATGGATTAGCTATTTAGCTAGAGATCTTCATTTACATGTTCGATTCCCTGTTCTTTTGTTCTGTGACAACCAGACTGCTTTGCATCTCACTGCAGACCCGGTTACTTATGAAAGAACTAAGCACCTAGACATTGACTGCCACTTGGTTCGAGATTATTATCTTGAGGGTTTCCCGCTTCCTTCTTTTGTGTCTTCTCGGATGCAATTGGCAGATGTGTTGACCAATTATTTACCACTTGCTCCTTTCTAGGCCAATCTTTTCAAGCTCATCTTTTATGCTCCCAAAGCTGATCTTCAGGAGGTGGTGAAAACTGAATCAAAATTAAGGCTATAAATGGTTTGAAATGTTTGCAGTTGAAGTCGGTGCAGCTCAATTTGGCGGCAAAGTTCAGCTATGCAAAACCCTGTCCTTTAATGTCGTTTTGTTCATTTGTTTTGGTTTGTTAACTAGTGAATACGTGTCATTTTGTGGTTGGTTGTCTATTTTCTTTGTCTGGTATATATGTGACCCGTACTGCTCATTTGTTGGGTAAGTTTTGG
>JAULKJ010140862.1:0-14898 GCA_032355405.1 Rubia balearica | reverse complement strand
AGGGCGTCCCTAGCTATCAAATGGATGGAGTTTCATGCTCCACTGAGTTTCAACAGATTCAATGGTGGTGTCTCCTAATTAGGTCCTACATTATGATGTTAATATGTAATTCGGTTGATTGTATGTAACATTTCAAAAAAATTTAAAAAAAATAAAAGACTTTATTACTGGTGTATTGATATCACATCAATGACACACTTCATCAATGTTGATGGATACAATATATAGTGCTATAACAAACCAAAGACTAACGGGAATATGATTCTAAATCTATAAAGAAATTAACATTTATAACTAATTTTATAAGCAAACTAATTATATAAAATAACTGTCATCTGTAACCTTTCCCTATGAGGGAAAGAATTTCTTATTTCCTTATTCTCCGTAACACTAAAACGTCTAATTAATGAGTTCTATTATGCCCAGATCTCAACATTGGTGCAAAAGTTGTGTACTGAATCAATTTCGTCGGTGCCTAGGTCGCACTTCATCTTTTGAATTTGCCACCACCTCGTCGCCAAAGCCACCATGAATGAAACAAAGGTTCCGCATTGAAGAAACAGAAACCACGGCACTGGGAGCATGAAAGCAGGGGACAATAACCGAAAGGAACCATGTTGAATTACTGCAGCCTGCAATCATCTGGTCTTCAAGCAATGAAGCAATGGAAGGGCAATTGCTGGATCAGGTTTGGAGGTAAAGCAGAGCTCTTGACGAGTAAATCAATTGGTTAGATAAATTTAAGATAAAACTACAAAACCATCCCTATTATTTCCTGAAAGAATCAATCTAGATCTGTGAAATCTAAAAGTGTAAGTAAACCTAAGTTTTTTAGCAAATGTGCCATATAATCTTTGCGCACTATTTCGGCATTGACTTGACATTTTCTGGCATTGACCAAATCTAAAAAAACTAAAATATCCCTAGTTTTAAACCTAAAATGTAATGACAAATATACCCTTAGGATTCTTCTTCTCCATAACCACCACCTCCGCCACCGCGCCATCACCTCTGCCCTGAAACACATTCATGAAACTCATTTCTACATCAAGAATCGAGAATTAAACCAATAAAAAAGAAAACTCAGCCAGGAAAAAAAGGTCTTCATTGAACAAAGATCTTCCACCAAAACTTACAAGGAACGAATGTGAATCGAGAATCCCACCTTATCGTTAGCCATGATCCAGATCCGATGGGGAAGAACCGAGAAAACTAAGGATTAAAAAAGGTGAAATAAAATGGAAATCTGTATCATGGCGCCGCCGCATTGCCACCACCCATCCTGTTGTCTTTTTAATGTGAAACAAAAACCACAATCTCAAGCATGAATCAATAGGGGTGTTTAAATTGTCTGACCCAATCCGACTCATTTTGATCCGGCCCATATGAGTCGGGTCGAGTCAATATCCCATTTGGATCGAGTGGGTCAGGTCTAAATGGATCTGGTCGGGCAATTTGGACACCCCTATTGTTGATGCTTTAGATTGTGGTTTTTGTTTCACAATAAGAAGACATCGGTACGGGATGTCGGCGGCGATAAGGTGGATTAAAATCAACAACCAAAAAACTCAACACATTAGCATCATACAATAAGATCAAGATGGGGATTAAAATATGAGTTGGGGATTAAAATCTGAGTGGCAGAGGAAAGAAAAAGAAAATTGTTTGGTTAATAAATATTGAGGGTAGAACTGCCCTCACTTTTTCTGATTTTTATAAAAACGGGGGTATGATTGTCAATTCACATAATTTCGGCCAAATTAAGGTTCTTAGGGTTAGATTTGCACTTTCGAGAAATAATATGGTTAGAAATGCACTTTCAAATTTTATAGGGTTAGATTGACAATTTCGACCAGAACATATGATTATTTTAGTACTTAACTTTAAATTTTGTCGTTTTAATAGGTATCATAGGTTGCTAGAACAGTCAGCTAACATAGCCTTTTGCTATTAAAAAAAGGATTTTGCTCATTTGTAGCGCTCCTACTCCCAAAGTATATATTGTGCTAAAATATAAGTTACCATAGTTCAACGACAGCATACAACAACTTTAGATGTCCACTTTTTTTAGAGAACACTTTAGATGCCCACTCACCTGGTGCGTATGAGAAGAAACCCAACTGAAGTTTCATTTTAGTCGTATGTAATTTCATTTTGCTTAGGGTTTGGAGAGCCCAATAAATCTCTCCCATCCACTGAAAATTAAAGAATGTGTTAGAATAAGTCAAAATGTTGATTAGATTAGATTTGATTATGGATTAGATTCATGACTAGATTAGAGTTCTACTAGACCTAGTCCACCTTTCGTATTCTATTTATTCCATTCAGTATCATCAAAATCATTATGGGAAATCATTCTTTCATATGCCAATACTAAATCAATTCGACAGAAATTGGGCTTCTAACTTTATACTTCCCAGAAATCCAAGTTATTGCTCCTTGGACATGAATAGGTTTAAGAGGACCATCTGATCTCCTAGCAAACTGAATGGTATAACTCAACTTGTGAGTGACGTCTGTGAATATGAGAGTATCGGGATCAACATAGATATCAACTCCCGGAATCTCTTCGATGTCAACAACATATGTTGAGCTTGCCTCCCCAACATTTGTGACTGTTCTTCGGTATGACTCGGTATAGTTTCCGAGATGAACAGCAAATGTGGGATAGTTGAGCTCCTCTGCAGAGATATCCAACATGCTGGAACAGTTAATTGGACGATTCAGGATAATCTCCACTTGCGCATCTGTATAGTTCAGACCGCACAGGTAGGAAATGTAATCTTCGGGTTGGATGTCATACACTAATCCAGGATCAGCAGCTCTGCTTGGATTCACATGGCCTGCTCCAGTGGCAAAAATGTCGGCTGCACGCATGGAATACTGATCAAGAACCGCGGTATTGTTGAGGTTTAAGGTATTGGCCGTTGTCAGAATTGCAGATTTGATCGCCGCTGGAGACCATAGAGGATGCAAACGTTTAAGCACGGCTGCAACTCCCGCGAGGTGAGGAGCTGACATCGATGTTCCAGACTCAATGGCAAAAGGCAGATCTCTACCAGTAATGTTCTTATCAGCAGAGCCCCAAGCAGCGAGTGTGTTTACTCCAGGGCCTAAAATGTCTGGTTTCAGGATCCCCGGGGTGACACGGTTTGGTCCCCTGGATGAGAATGATGCAACTGCTGGTGCAGTTTTCACTCCAAGAATTGTTCCTTTGAATAAGATAGCTGCATTTGGATTGGATGTGGAGTTCGCATACTTCTTGATGATTTCCCCCGCGGAGAAGCTCACTGCCGATGCTGGAAGAACGTGATCTCCTGCAAAAATAGTTTCACCCAGATGCTCACCGTTTACGAATATGGTGGCTGCGCCACCAGCATCTCTGACAACTTCTCGCTTACCAATCACATTATCATAATAATCACACAATACTATCTTTCCCCGGACGTCGAATTCGTCTAAATTCCAACATGTGGCGAATGAATGGCTTCCATTGTGATGATCAACTGGATACACTAATGGCAGTGATGTTGGGGAGAAACTGTGAGGCTGGTACAGTGATTCTCCGTCTAAGCTCTCGCCGTTTCCTAACATAACCGTGGCTCGTATATTACGATCAACCGTGCTTGCACCGACAGTTAGAATCCAGGGAGCCTCGTTGGATAAGGTTGCTGGTGTTGGTCCGGAATTCCCTGCTGAGCAGCAGACGAAGATTCCATGAAGCATTGCTCGGAATGCTCCTATGGCATTCACATCTTCATACAAAAGTATTGTTCTAGTACCAGGTCTCTGTCCAAGTGAAATAGACATCACATCAACTTCATTTTGTATCGCTGCTTCGAAACCGGCAGCAACAGCTGATTCCAGACACCCTGGTCCAGATGCGCAAACCTGATACATCGCTAAGTGAGCTAGAGGAGCAATGCCAACCGCTGTCCCTTTGGCATTTCCTAAAACATCGACATCCTTTACGAAGTTTCCAGCTGCCGTGCTTGATGTGTGAGTACCATGATCCCCGACAAGAACTGGAGCATTTCCACCAGTCACGAGATTCCTGGCTCCTATGAGTTTTCTGTTGCATGTTGTCCCGTTCAGGTGGCATTGCCCTTTCCACTTTCCCGGCGGGAGTGGCATGCCTTTGTCGTCAAAGGATGGATGATTCGCTTTGATGCCACTGTCTAAAACTCCGATGATCACGCCTTCTCCATAACCTGAGCTTGCCCAGAATCCATGGTCAGGATAGAGGCCCATGAATCTGGGAGTGTGAGTTGTGTGCATTTCATAAGCTCTGGCTGGTCGAGCATGGATAAACCCTTGTTTGCTTTCCATTTTATTCACCTCCTCAAGTGATAATTTTGCTGCAAAACCGGTGAACACGGTTCGGTAGGAGTGAACCATGCGCGATACGTCGTGCTGGTTTGATACAGTTTTTGGTAGAAAGGAATGGTAGAAGTTTTGCACCTCTTCTAAAGGGGAAGAAGAAAGAGCAGGAGGTAATCTCAGATGAACAATGTATGTTTTTAGTTGTAGAGAGTTTGGTTCTTCAGGAAATGCAAAGCAGAAGCTAAGAAATGACATGGAAAAGAAGAGCAGAAGGGGAGCCATCTCTTTTGGCATTGCAAGATTTACAGAAAAGTTTATTGGTATGGGGTGGTGGGGAATTGGTGTGCCTGAAGACCAACCCATTTTATACAAACTGGTTAGGATGACGAAGAGATATCACTACTGCAGGAGCCCTACATATATAGTGAAAGAATGATTTCTCGTAATGATGAATGTATTACAACTCATGATAAATAGAGTACAAAACAGATAAGGAATACTAGTACTAATATAACTCTAGTCAATCATCAAACTCTGTCCATATCTAATCAGATATTTAGCTGATTCTAGCACCCCCCTCAAGCGAAGCGTCGGATGCACAGCGATACAAAGCTTGATCTGAAGAACAATAGCAAACGGGAGAGCCCTTTGGTGAAGATAGCTGCAATCTGAAGAGCAGTAGGAACATGGGCAACAAGAACCTTGCTAGAAGCAACCAACTCTCGAACAAAGTGATAGTCAATGTGGATGTGGTTTGCCGCATTTATGTCGCTTTCAATTGGGGCGTCCTAGCTCAAAATGCTAATCCTTTGATTTTGTCCAGCCACACAAGTGTCACTATGGAGCTTGCCCTCCATGTCGTTTGATTTGTGACGAAGAATACCCATGTGAACACAAGTGCAAGCAAAGGTATGAGTTGTGCTGAAATCCATTTTCATCAGCACGAAGTCTTCAAGCAGAGTATAGTTTCTGAGATTTCTCTTGTAGGTGCCATGACCCTAGACCTCCTGCTCTTCGGAATTCACGTTGAAACCAAAGAAGAAGAAGTCAAATAATGTGGATGAACCCACTGCTGGTATGACATGTCCACCTTGTACAGAAGTGGTAGAGAGATCATGCCTTGGTCATCACATAGGAGCAGAGAGGTTGGTTTGCACAATTCTTATTTGTGATTTTCTAGGAGGGTTGGAGCAGGGGATACTACCAGGGGTGATTTATTTTTGAGAATTAAAGTTACTCTTTTAGATTAACGTTGTCACAATCTTGATCTTCCCTTTTTAGATGATCTGCTCCAGTTCAGCTGAATTTTCATATGACAATTTATGTGGTTACCTTCTTTCCTGCGGCAACCATTATTGTACAAAAGAATGCCACACATTGAAGAATGGTTCAGAATCTAATGGAAATGGATTGCGTGAGTCCTGTGGAGAGTGTTATCTTCGTTGTGCTAAGGTAAGGCATTCAAGTAGGAGTATATTCTTCCTTTTTTCTAAGTTCTGCTCTGTATCAGTGTGTGAACTAACTTTACACCAGAGCCATCAAGTTTAAGTGTACCTAGAGTTTAAGTGCAACTTTTGACTTGTTTTTGTTTTCATTTTGAACTACAATCCTGGAGAGAAGTCCTGACTGCTCTTCTTTAGAGACATTGATAAAGTGTAAATATCACTCATATGGTTCCATGATTCATCCGTTAAGTGCATAGATTATAATAGCATGTGGTTCCAATTTTATTTTATACTCATTGAAAGTGTATTGACGGGATGGTTCTGTGTTCACTTGTTATCAGTGATTACCCGTACACATCGCGAATGAAAAGCTGCCAGGAATGTCCATCACATCTTTTCTTCTCTTGCTGCAGTCAAACTTTGAGCCCCAGTCAGCATCGGGCTCTGTTACCAGACTTTTATTGATCTATGATGTAGTGCAGTTGATGTTAATCACATCATCACAAAGGCAGCAAAATATCTCAACCTTGACAGACTGAGATTGTTTGTAGTAGTCTTTCTCTATTATAGCTTCAAACTACAAAGGTCAAAACTAGATTTCAATGCATAATTAGAGGTCAGCGGATATCTTACCGCTACAATGTCATTACACTAGTAATTTTGAGAGTATCTCTAAAACTAAAAAAATAGTCAAGTGTAATATGATTTACTATATATTTGATCATGTACTGCAGTGTTTAATATCATAAAACTGTTAATACAATTTATTATATAATAATCCACCGCGCAACGCGCGGTGTTACCTAACTAGTTGTTTATAACAAGGATACAATCCTTCTACTATTGGAGCCATACTTGGCTACCACTTTGATTACTATTTTGCAGGATCTCTCTCAAGATTGCACGAAGACAGATTAGTTTGGACCTAACTCAACAGGTTCATTCATAGCTCCACATATGAAGCACTTAGACCAAAAAGGAAATCCTCCCCCTTCATTAAGGAAAATATGGAAGGCGCCGATCCCTTGTAAAGTTTCTATCTCCATCTAGAGACTTATGAACAACCTTTTGCCATTTGAAAATATTTTGGAACTTATTGGCTTTAATCTTACCTCTAAATGCCCTAATTGCTTCAACTCTTATTCCCTTTGTCACTTCTTTAATGATTGTTCACTCTCACTGGCTGTTTGGAGGGAAATACGTAAATTGATACTTATTAGAGATAGGACATTCACTTCTATCTGGGACCGGATTTTCTTCTACTTAACATTCTCAGGTTTAACAAAAAACCCCAAAACTGTAGTTAGAACTTTAAGAGTTCTTACATTGTGGTTCATTTGGAAAGCCAGGAACCAATTTTTGTTTGAAGGAAAAAGCATTTCATCACAGGGTATTGTTTCACAGATTAAGGATCATGTCTTTCATTGCTTCTATGCTTTTCCTATTAATGGATGTAACTATAGAGACTCTTTCTGGATTACTAAAAGCGTAATACCATTCTTCCGGAAAAAAGTTAGAAAAAGGCTTAAAATAACCAGGTGGGGAAAGCCAATCTCAGGCCTAAAACTGAATTGTGATGCCTCATTTAAACATCAGAACAAAAGCAGGAGCTGGAATCATTATTGGAAATTCAATAGGACAAGTAACTCATGCTTTCTATATCCTATATGATGCTTTATCATCTCTTCATGCTGAGTTATGTGCTATTAAATTTGGTATGCTTGCTGCAAATGACCTGCACTTGGATATTACCTCTATTGAAACTGACTGCCAACGAGCTATCAATACCATATCTAGCCCTGAATTCCACCCTTTTCTGGTCTACCCTACAACCATGGAAATCAGAAACATGCTCCTCGACTTACCGATCCCCCTTAGTTTCATTTACAGAGAAGGAAATGCAGTTACTGACCACATTTCTAAACATAGCTGCTCCTTTAACCCACAAGGAAAATGGGGTGAAATCCATAAGGACTCATTTGGTATTAAACTAAAAGGGTTCATAAGGATAAACATATTGCAGATACCAAATATAAGACTTTAACTTGAATCTAACTGTTATTATTAATTTCACCTTAATTCATGTCATACTATAATTCTGACATGTTTCTTCTCTGTGAGTTGTGTGTACCCTGTATCTCCGTGAGTTGTATTTAATGTCACTCTGTATTTGTGAACTTTATACTCTCTTTCCATTCTGTAGCTGTGAGTTCTGCCATGTGATCTCCCCTCTGGGAATAGGAATACTGTTGTTTCTTCTCTCATTTGCAGGTGCTCAGTCTCATTGAGGAGTTAATCTAAGCTATTGGAAGAGAGCATGTTCTGTAGCTGGAATTGTCATCACTTCTCAAAATAAAGCTGCATGAAGAAAGAGTCCAAGCATTATATTTTATATTTAGTTATGCATCTTCACAGTTTATGAAAATTAATATATATATTTTTTCCATACAATCCTCTGCACAACGGAGCAACTCAGGGCCTCTTGTGTTCGACCTCGAACAAAATACAATGGTTGCTGATAGCCCACATTTCCACTGCACTCTGAAGCAGCAGAACTTTGGGATAAACCCCACTTTGGAAAGGCCTATAGCTAGTTAATTATATGCATGTAATTATTTGATTTTAATTTAATTCATGTATATTTATTATAATTTTTTTTTGTGATTCAGTACATCCCGAGGGACATTGTACCACTTCTGCCGAATAACAAGACAGTCGTCGTGTTGAGGTGCTATGGGAGAGAGTGGCACATGAACTACTTAGAGGGTGTGAAAATCAAGGCCCTGTCCCCAAAGGGTTTTGGCGAGTTCCTCTCCGGCAACCGCATACGCATTAGGGACACCTTGTTCTTCGAGGTCATAGAAGGTAGGGGGTGATTGTTTTCAAGGTAATTATAATGCGAGGTGATAGAGTTTATTGCAATTTATGTTCTGTTGAAACTAAGGCAATTCTTATCCAAATTTTTGTACTAATTGTAAGGATATTCTCATGACTACTATTTTTCTAATAATTTAACTACCTTATTTAAACAAAATACAATTGACTGTATGTGGGATTTGATCTGTGCATGGTTTTAAAACTATTTTCAACCTTGCCATTCAACATCATTTTCTACAATTGTTTTAAAAATCATTGAGCAAGTACTTTTGTAGACCAGAGTCAATCAATTTCAAACAACTTTAATCTCTAAAAGTTAATCGAGATAAAATAAAAGGAAAACATCAATCAAGCAGGAAAGACACGGGGACTTACTGTGTGATAGTGTGAAGGAAGCGGTTTGGTATGAGTGAAGTGGAGTGGAATGTGAAGGAATTTAAAGGGGGGCACTAGATGTGTATGAAGCAGGGGAGAATTTTTAGGGTGGTTGTAGCACCAATGATTGCTACTGCAGTGCCTAATTGTCCTTTTACATTCCACATCATTTTCTAGAATTGTTTTAAAATCCATTGAACAAATACTTTTGTAGACCAAAGTCAATCATTTTCAAACAAATTTAACCTCAAAAAGTTCTAAGTGTAACGTACATGCGACGTCGGTCATCCATTGCATTACATGTCGATAAAAATGACATAAAATGCAAAATCAGCTAGCCTTATTAAACATTATATGCGACGTCACACGCTATTTGGTAAGATTATTTACTTCATTTTTTAAACCTTTTACTTTGGTTAAAATAATAACCGAGGTAAAAAATATATTTTTTACTTTGATTATTTTTAACCGAGGTAAAAAATATTTCTTACTTCAAAAAAATTAATCGAGGTAAAAAAAACTTTTTACTTTGGCTATTTGACCTAAAAATCCGAGGTAAATTTGGGCGAAATAATAGTTCATTTTTCTTGTAGTGCTAGCAGTGGTTAGCCAGTGAATTTTCAAATTACCTAACTTATTTTTAACTTTATCCATTAAGGCCTAAAATACTGATTTTAATTCTTCCCTAAAAGATTGGGGTTCTTAGGTATATGCCAGTGCTGATCTTCCTTGTTTCTTGTTAAGGATTCTCTAAATTTGGGTAATTTTGGAGTTGGGGTTTTTTGGTTTATGAAAAAGTCACACGTTTTATAGTTTTTTTTGTCGAAGGTGGTGTTCTCATTCTCATTAAAATAGTAAGATCGTTACATTTGTGCTAAGTTTAAGCTGCACAACCCCTACCTTACAACTATAACTAAACTTGTAGACATTTCCTAGATCACATTCTATGGCTCACACACTGTGGGGTGAGTATCCCACACAACTTGACCTAACATTAGGTCTATGTGTCATATACGCAATCTGCTACTCGACCTTCAATTTTTATCTTCACCGGGTTGCAACAGCTAGGGACGATCACGAGTCGGGTTTTGGTTGGGTCTAGTAAGACCCATACCCGACCCTAAGAAAAATTAGTTAGACCCAGACCCGTAGGGTCTGAAAATTTTAGACCCGTACCCAGACCCGATGGGTCTAAACGGGTCCTGGGTCCAAAATGGGTCTAATATTTTTTTCTTCACTAAATAAAATATATTATCTTAAACTCAAATAATTGAAGTTCAATATGTATTAGAATTATTTTTTCAAGAAAAAAATATACAATACATATTATTTGTTGAATTTGAAATAAAACACAAAGAGAATATGAAAGTAATTTAGAAATTATGGTAAAATTATATATATATATAGTTAGGGTTATATGGGTCTACGGGTCTGGGTCCTAGTATTTTAGACCCGAACCCGTATTTAAAAATCTAGACCCAGACCCGGACCCGATGGGTCTAAAGTTTTTGGACCTATACCCGACCCAATGGGTCTAGACCATGTGGGTCAGGGTCGAGTTCTAGACCCATGATTATCCCTAGCAACAGCTCCGTGGTTTTTCAGCAACCATTAAAGAGGCTGTAGCTGGATTTCGAGAGTAGAGAGAGCTTGTTGAAGGAGTTTCAGGGCAGGTCCATTTTTATATGAAGCAGTCTGGTACTACATTCCTCCATATTCATTAAACGTTGGTCAGATTTATCCTCACTAGGTTACTACAATTTCGTAGTTCTAATTTTGAGAACCTTTTAGGAGGTTGTAGTTGGATTTCTCCAATCAGCGCAGGAGTTATCTAAATCTAGTCGGAGTCACGAGAGAACCAACATCACACCTAAAATAAACAATTAACAAACAGAAAAATAAGTTAAACTAAATCCCTATCTCCATCCAAGGAAGTCATGCTACAACGTAAATATTCAATAACCCAAAAGTAAGTATTGCCTAAGAAGTATTGTACCCCAATTGGCCACATATGTGGTATTAAAAGCCAGTGGGGACTCTGTTGTGCGCCAGAAACTCTGTTTTCCGAAATACCTACTACTACAGAATGACCAGTTTTCCTATTTTTCAGGGAGCCAGACCATGTACCCGTCACAAGATGGCCTATTTTGACTGCTGCCCCCATCCCATCCCCACTAATGACCACTACTTCTTGTCAACTCTCCACTGTGAGTACCACGAGGCTATCATGGCTACAACCAATCACTGTGGATATTTATTGGGTGACGAGACTAAGTTGGGGTGGGTTAGATTTTAGGGCTAGGAAAGAGAAGAAGATACACTGGATGTGTTTTAGGCCTAAATTTCTGATAGGGCTAAGGTGGGAGTAATGAGCACCGCCTTTCATTGCTTTGCTGCCGTTGACTGTTAAACAATGCTGGTGATCTCTGGACTAATGTTGACCTCTGGACTACTGTTGACCACTGAAGGTCGTTGACCATTTTAGTGGCCATGACTTCCGGTTGACCGTCATTGTGGCCATTGACTTTGCCAGAATCCCTGTAGCCGGGACGTCAGTGAAACTGCTGGAGTTCGTGCGCCTTTGCCAAAAATCACTCCAAAGCGCAAGTCATCTCTAGCAAACCTAACATCCGTCTAAATCTGCATTTTTGCTCTTCACCGGCCGAGTATCCATCGATTTTTCAGCTGGAGTCGTGACCCACTCCCGCCTGCGGCTTCTCCAGCCATCCATTTTTTGGTTGTTCATAGCGAGGACAAGTCCCTGAGACCCATCTTGATCCGTCGAAGCTCGCCGGATCTTGACCTCTCACCGAGAGCGTCCTCCATATGTGGTGAGCTCTGGTGCCTTCCAATCGCGCGCTGACCGTTGCCTTCCAAGCCAACGGTGTCGGGAGAGACTTGAGAACCAAGCTTCGTCACATGCGCAGTGATCGATGGCGGGATTTTGGCAATGTTTGCAGGTGCATAGCAGAGCCCCCGACCTCAGATTTAAGCCTAAAAATGGGAAAACGAGAAAAAAAAGCGAGAAAAGCCGGAGGAGGGAAGTCACACATTTTATAGTTGATCTGCTGGCCTGAGGCTAATTCATAAGTCTGAAGGAATTTTTTTAGGTTTTTCATATTCTCAGTAGATGGTGATGTGAATATTGTTGTGTCATCAGCATACATTATATGTGCTTGTGTGTTTAAGCCTGTTGGGACCCTGAATGGTTTAACAACCCCTAAATTAATTACTTCTTTGATGGCTTTTTAGAAAGATTCAGTTATTATGTTGTAAAGAAAATGAGAAAGCGAATCCCATTGTTTGATTTCTCTGGTAGGTTTAGAAATATCTAACAGAGCTGCTATTAATGAATATGGAAAATCTTAATTCACCGATGTTTGACATTATGAGATTGAAAAATGTTCCATGGAACCCAAACTTTAGCATTATAGAGTTTAGAAATGCCCAAGAAACCTCGTCAGATGCCTTTTGCATATCTTGTTTAATAATTAGGTTCTTGTCCCAGTTTTTTTTACTTAGTAATTTGAATAATTCTTGCATGTATATAATATTATCGGATATTTCCATTCTTTCTTGGAGGCAATTTTTTGTGGAGAGGTAAATTTTTTTCAATTTTATGTTTTAACATTTTCATTATTATCTTTTTTTCTCTTTTTTAAAAAAAAATAGTACTCCCTCTGCCCCTCTATAATTAACTGTCTTACCACAAAAAAATGTCATTTTTTTAAAGTCATTGAAATAACATTAAAATGGTTTGTAAACAAAAAATTATTTCATTTTTTTCACATTCAATTTTTTACCAAATATGGAAGTAAGAAGTTAATAAATGGACACCAAATAAGACAGGTAGGACACAAATAGGATCCAATATAATTTAATGAGAAGAGAGCGTTTGTTCTATTTCCCTGTTGACCTTCCTCTTCCTGCATTCTTGGATTTGGTGACCTATTTTGTAGTAGTTCATGCAGCATGTGGGCATCCAATCGTATTCCACATTGCACCATTAACTCTTCGTATCTGAACCCAACCTTATCCTCGATGTATGTTGAGCTGTAAGGTCGACCTGAGCGCATAATCTGATGATGGAGGGCCTTGAGGGTTGTTAATGCATCTGGGACTCGATTCAAGCGCACTCTGATTCCTGGACCTAGATCTGCAAGGAAAGGAAAAACGAACCCTGGAGTGTTTTAGGAGAAACTCTTTGACATCAAAGACGGTCTGCCCTCCAAGTCAATGAACAGTGAATGAATAAAATAAATCATATACAATTGTATCTATACTACATAAACTTAATAGTGAATAGTGAATGTCTGTGACCTAACCTTTTTCCTTGACTCAGCGCTGAAAGGACCCTATTGAATTATTTTGGGTTTTGATTTTTTTCCCCAAAGGATTAGGTTCGGTGGCCTAATGAAATCTTGGCATAATATATCAAATTCCTCCATCAGGACACCAAATTGCTCCATCAATCGGTAGGTGGCTTCCTTAGTGTAGTAGTGCGCCGGAGGATTATATGGAAGCGAAAATGGCTTCCTTGTCTGGGTTAAATCTGGCGTCCATTTGTGGATTCAGATACCCCATTTTCCGATTCTCATCTTTCCTTTCAGCCAGCAACATATCTTGAATCCAATAACCCTACCCTTACCTCGCCACCTCTAAAACCCAAACCCTTGAAATAGTTCCTGATTGTATCCATTCTTTGCCTTCCAAAGCCAGACTTTCTGATAGTAAGAGAGAGTATTAATTAACGGAGCTGATAGACCTTTGACGTCATCATCTGAGACTTCTAAGTAGATGCCGGCTTTTTCGCCATTGAAGCTTGTGTTAGGAATCAGGATGGGCTGTGGGTTTCCTGTGTTTGTTTTGGGTTTGAAGAGAGAGGCATAGGACGGCCGCCGTGGAAGGGGAGGTAATAGGAATTTCGGAAAGTGAAAAAGGACCGTTGCGGAGGAATTAGGGCCGTCAAAATAGACCTGTAATTCGCGAGTCAAGCGAGTTATCTAATTTTAAATTTGTATGGGTAAAATGGGTAATGAATTAAATGGGTAATGGGTGAAATGGGTAGTTGAAAAATATGGGTTGAACGGGTTGGGTTTGTGGGTTGACCGTGAATTTACCCATATGGGTTGGTATATAAACTCATATAAGTCAATATATGGGTTGGTATATAAACTCATATGGATCAATATATAGGTTGATACCTGCGGGTTTTACCCATATGGGTTGATACATAAATTCACATGGATTTTTATATGGGTTAAAACTTGTGAGTTTACCCATTTTTGACCCGTGAGTTGATTGACTTTCAACCCGCGGGTTGAGCGGGTTTCAACTCGACCCGTTTAGACCAGATCCATTTTTACCCATCATAAAATGGGTCAAAATTGGTCAAAATGGGTCATACCCATATTTTTTAATTATTCATTTTATCCAACACGTATTTGACTCGTCCACCCATTTGCCATCCTAATAATGATTGTTGTGTAAATAGAGTTGAGATGGAGGAGAAACTAAAGATATTGCCAGATTAGGTCAGTCCAGATGAATGTTCTGACCAATTTAATTTTAAGTTATTTGCCTTGTGATGTAAGGCGTCCATCCAAGTCCCAAATTTAAATATGCTTAATAAAAAAATTGTCTCATTTCAATTTACAATTTAATTATTCATTTAGTCAAAATTTCATAACTTTAACTTTAAAACTGAATACCTTAAAACTGAATTAGTATATAAGTATAAATACTATTGTATGATACTTTGTTAAATTTGTTATAACATTTATTTTTAAAATATTAACTTTTCACATGTTTTAATAATTCTTAAATAAAGACACAATATTTTTCAAGTAAACTGCTGAAAGTCAAAGCTTGCGGATTG
>JAULKJ010140648.1:0-14905 GCA_032355405.1 Rubia balearica | reverse complement strand
TCGGAGACAAATATCCAAGAGTGTTGGGATATCCAGAATCCACCAAATAAAATTTCCCTACATATATTCATTAGTAACAATAGCATTAGACATTATTAGTGGTGGAATTGAAAATTGTAATTTTGAAACTTTACCTTGAGGTGGATGAGGAAAACATGTTTCGAATTAGTGAGAGAATCCTTCCACACTGTAATATCATGGACATTTCCTTCCCATCCCACATTTATAAATGTGAACAGTTTGTCAAATGAACAACAAGGCAAGACATTCCAACTTTTATTACCCTTCTGACTTCGAAATTGCACACCGTTTTCATCATTTATTATTGCTTCTATAAGAGTTCCATCCAAAGCACCAACAACATCCTAAACAATAATATTAATTCTTGATTAATTTGTTTAAAATAACTACACAATCAGAAGGTGTCATATAATTATGAAGAATATAATCTCAAATATACCTTAACATAGGACAATGCCGTGAGTCATATGCAACCTCTCGAGGGATCTCTGATAAGTCACGGTGTGTTCTAATGATATCGTGCGACAATATTACCAAAGCATCCAACACTTTCTTGTAATACAAACCTATTGTTGTTGGAAAACATTTAAACTTCTCGGCTGCATCACGATAGGATTGTCTCTTAGCCAGTATGTATAAACACATTGCTATTTGCTCGGGTACCTTGACAAATTTACCATCTTCCAACAGTTTTCTTTCAATCATTAAATGCACTAGACACACAAACATGTCCATGTTGAGTCGTAGTTGCACCCGGCACGCCTTAGGATGTTCAATTAATAGTCTATGTATGTACTCAGCACCACTTTCCCCTCCTTTTGGTTGTTGCCTTGACAATGATTCGGGTTGTTCCCTTGGTTCCCTTGGCGATCCTTCATGTAGAGATCTCAATTCTTCTAATGCAATAATCATAGAAGCAATTCGAATAGTATCATCCTTTATGCATTAGGAACAACATTGAGACATGACAAACATAATCTTAAATGTAAGCCATAAAATTAAATTCATGCACATTAACCCATCATCAAAACACATAACCAACATAAACCATTGCACACAACGAATGTCACTTTCAAATCCAACATAAAAAACTACAAATATAGAATCCCAAATCATCAAACATCCAATATCAATATAATTCACCAACATAGATAAACATAGAACATCATCCCAATACATAAAATATGAACTCCATGATTCTCAGACCACACTTATTCACTCTTCATATGCTTCATCAAAGACATATTGTTCTCAATATCATTTGTGAGTGCCAAGAAAGTTTCTCCAATATCCTTAGCCTTCAAAAAATCCATGGCATTCATAAAGAATTCATCACCAAACTCCTCTAACAATCCAATATTTTTAAGCGCACCACTGCAATACTGAGACAATTTAAGTGGAGTTGGTTTTTCACTCTTCATCCTTTCTCTCATTACCCGTTCTTCAACCTCTTGTTTCCTTGCCTGGAATTCAAACTCTTAATTCCTTGCATGAAGCTCAGCACTACGAGTCAACATCTGAACAGCAGAATTATAACTGTTTTTTCTTTTCATCTCAAATGAGTCATTGTCTAATTCATGAGTTCTTTCTTTCCACTACTCATCTGAACACGATGCCCTGATTCACGTTCCGCACCTGAGTAGATATTGTAATTCTCAACAACATCATCACATCTCCACTATGTCTAGACCCTTCATGCATATATGAATCCAGTTCAAATCCAGCACTTTTTTACCTTTCTTCCTTATTGATGGTGGCTCTTCCACAATCAAATCAACCACGTTCTTACCCTTTCTGAGATATGATGGTGTTTTTCCCATTCCTGACGAAAAACAACTACCTACACCACCAGCAGTTTTACCTCTAAATAAGATTTCCAACAACGTAAGATTCTTTAAATCACCCTTGGACACGGCTAAGGAATGCCTATTATTCTTCTGCAAACAATTAAAAACTATGTCACTTACAAGGAATATTTTAACAACATTTAACAATGAATGTAATACTAATCAGAAAAAATAACCTATCATCCTCCAGGCCTCATATCTTTCCAGTGCACCCTCTTGCACACCAACATCATTAGTCACCGGATTGAATGATACTCCAATCAAATTTTGCAACTTCATCCAGCACTTGTATTTGTCCTTCATGTCATAGTAATGATTTTTTACTTGGTTTTTTATGTGCAGTCAACCCTGTTTGGCCATTAAACACGCTTGATATTTTTGGCCAATTTAACTTGCTATTTTCTCTTGACTTCTCACTAATTATTATTTTTAGTGCCTTCTTCGAATAATCATTGTCATCCAACCATGATATTCTCTCAAGTTTTGACATTATCTTGAACACAAATTACAAAACCAAATTCAGCGGTAGCACAAATACTACCTCCGTTTCATTGGATGTGGCACCATAAACTCTAGATGTTTGGATTCAGGTGAATGAATTGAGTGGATGAAATTGAATTTAGAAGGTAAAAAGTATGATAAGTGGATGAAATTGAAGAAATATTGTCATAAAAGGAAAGCGTGCCAAATTCACAAAAATAACCAAAAAAGGAAAGTGTGTTACATCCAATGGAATGGAGGGAGTATCTCATATGCTGATCACACTCATACAAAATTTCAAAGAATCAAAATTAACTTATACTCATTCAAAAATTTATATAATAATAGCATATAATCACAAATAAAATTTAGCTACAAGGGTATGAAGTTAAAATTTTGAAAAGAACACAAACTCGGATCAATACCAGATTGTAAACGATGAACTCGCACCAAATCAAGTGAGAGATGAAGTGAGAAATAAAAGGTGTAAGAGCTGAAGAAGAAGAAGAAATGGGGAGAAATGCGTGAAAAGAAAGAAGTAATGAGTTTGAAATGGATGCATGAAACAAAAGGAGTACTTAATGTGTTTGACAATTAAGTGAACATTGGTAAATGCATATAAGAAATTAATGTAAAGAAGAAGGAGAAACGCGTTAAAATTGGGATGAAATGAATGTTGGTAGATGCAGATAAGAAAACATATTGGGGGAAAATAAACATTGGTGAATGCGGATAGAGCAACACATTAATATCTGAATATTAGGAAGAAATGAAAGTACGCTAATGTCTGGCTATTGGGAAGAAATGAATGTCTCTAATGACACACAACCACCACCATATTCAGACAAAACAACTCAGTAGCCACCCTATTCGGAGAAGTAAATGTCTCCCGTAATTCGTCAATGTGTTGGTGAACTGTCTCCAATAAATGCGTTGGTAAATGTCTCCACCATATCCAGAAAAGTAAATGCAATATTATTCATAATTGAATTTATTATAAGACTTGTAAAATGTTTGCCATCTTATAAAATATGTTTTATTTCACTAACAGTAGGGTTTAATTCTATAATTACATCATAAAATTTGTATATTGTATTAAAATGATAAATAATTTAATTCACATGCTATTATTTATATCATGATTAAATATTAAATATTAATTTAATTAATATATTAATATATAATATAATTAAATAACTAAAATGATTATAAACATATTTATAATTAATATATTGTATTTTTAATTATTAACAAAATTTAAAATTAACGTGTTTGACAATTAAGTGAATGTTAGTAAATCTAGATAAGAAATGAATGTTGGGAAGAAGGAGAAACGCTTTAAAAAGGGGAAGAAATGAATGAATGAATGTGGGCAGATGCACATAAGACAATACATTAATGTCTGAAAATTGGGAAGAAATGAACGTTGGTAAATGTTGATAAAGCAACATGTCTGAAATTTGAGAAGAATGTCTTAAAATTGGGAATAAATGTCTCCACCCTATCCCGAGAATAAACATAATATTATAATTAAATTTATTATATGGTTTGTGAAATGTTTGTAATTTTATTTTTAAAAAATCATTTTACTTGAAATTCGATAACGTTAGCGTTCGATTTCCATAATTATATCATAAAATTTATACTATGTATTAAATTTTTAAATAAAATAATTATTTCACATGCTATTATTTATATCAGGGTTTATTATTAAATATTAATTTAATTAATATATTAATATGTAATACAATAAGATAAATAAATTGATTGTATTTAACATATTTACAATTAATATATTGATAAATTCTATCTAAATTATTAGTTAGTGTTCTAAATCATGGAAGCATATTATAGGTCGATAAAAATTTACATGCACTATTATTTATTATTAATTAATAGTTATTAATTATTAATATGTAATATAATTTAACCATTATCTTCTTTTAATTATTTTTGTTCAGTTAAGTGTTATTCAGTTAAGTTTAGTTTGATTTAGTTCATTTTAGTTTGATTAAGTTCGGTTCAATTTGATTCAGTTCGATTCAGTTTAATTGAGTGTCGTTCTGTTGTACTAAGTCCACTTTAGTTTGCTTCAGTTTAGTTCATTTTGATCCATTTCATTTCAGCTTTATTCAGTTGGGTTCATTTTGATGCAGTTCAGTTCATTTTTGCTCAATTCAGTTCAGTTTGATTTGGTTCAGTTCGGTTCAGTTTTTCCAGTTCAGTTTCATTAAGTTAATTTGATTCATTTTAGTTCAAATTGACTCAGTTAAGTTCAATTCAGCTCTTCTCAACTCTTTTCAGCTCTCAATTCATCTCGCCTCCAATCAACTCAACTCAGCTCTTCTCAACTATTCTCAGCTCTTCTCAACTATTCTCAGCTCTTCTCAATTCATCTAAACTCCAATCAACTCAACTCAGCTCTCTCAACTATTATCAACTCTTCTGAACCTTAATAAATTCAGCTCAACTCAACTCAGAGTCTTAAGTGTTGTGCATTCTACCCCATGCGCCTATTTTGCGATAGTCAGTCAGCTCTTCACATTGCGGTCAATCCTGTTTTCCATAAACATACAGAGAACATTGAGCTTGATCGTCATTTATGTGATCTTGTACAGTTTGATACTATTGTCGCTCACTATATTCACACTTTTGATCAGCTTGGATTTGTTCACGAAAGCTCTCGGGCGTACTCAGTTTCAGTTACTATTTCACAAGTTGAGCATTTTTTATCTACATGTTCCAACTTGAGAAAGAGTATTAAGGAATAACAATATTATGTGAATATTACTTCTGTATAGACTAAAATTCTTTTCCTTTTATGATTCTGCATAGATTTCTTGTACCTCTATATATTGTAACTCATATCATGAATACAATCACAACATCATTTCCTTATTTTATTTACAGTATTTAACAAACTCCACATAATTTTACTTGTTTAATACTCCCTCCGTTACACGAGTTTTGACATATATATATATATATATATATTTTTTCTAAGTAAAATTAGTAAACTTTGACCTTAAATATAAATTAATATATTTATAATAAAACTATAATGTGAACTATTGTTAGATACATCATTCACCTTTCACCTTTACATCTATTTTTTAAATATTTTTTTATGTAGAATTGTTCAATGTAGTTAGAAATATTAATGATAAAAAATTATTAAAAATTGTAAATTTTTTTGTTAATACTCGCAGGACGAAAAGAATATTAAAGTAGTATAAAGTACTCCGTATATCTTTAATATTAAAATACTAAATTCATAAAAACATTTGACCAAATGTTAATGATTTGCTTTCCTTTTGCGACTACTTATTCTCTGGTCTCTCAGACTCCGACGTTCCCAAATAATTATGTCCAGTTAAATCCTTCATTATTAGCTCCACTCTGATTGATGTGTCCAGTTAAATCCTTCATTATTAGCTCCACTCTGATTGATGTGATTTTCTTGTAACTGTTCATCATGTGAATTAATTTAATTGTTGCCTTTTCATGCATGCATATGATGATCATAAGCATTTATTGTCGGAAAGAAAACACAAAACAGCCCTGAAATTATTTTGACTTTGAAGGTGCCATGATTTGACTATTTGAACTGTTTTAGATTGTGTGAGTCAATGATCGCCCTTGTTTGCTCTTTTCTTAATTTACCAAACATCTCTCTTGAGTGTTGATGAATCACAAAATTTTAGGTGGGTGGAGAAATCAAATTCTGACACGTATTACATAAGTCATTCCTTACTTTCTAACACTAGTGAATGATGCTTAATTATAAACATTAATCAAAAGCAGTTCCATAGTTTTTTCTAGGAACCGTTTTTCCGAGAGGTTTCTGAACTTGAAAGTGGCTATTTTCGGGTCCATAACATTTTGGAAGGCGGTTGGAAGAAGGATGAAGGAACCGCCTTTGAATGTTTTTTAATAAAGACGACTTTTTAATTTATCGCCTTTAATTAACCCCAATTGAAGGCTTTCTAATTAAGGTTTTTTGAGTTCGAAAATGGGAGCCGGTAGTAGTTACGGACTCGGATGATCACCTTCTAATGTAGCACGAAGTGCTGAAAACATTTTGCATGATCGAAATGGAAAATCAGACCTGGTTCCGAGTACGGAAGGCACACTGGTTTCGAGTTAGGAAAATGGTTGTCGGGGCCAGTATGAAATGTCATCTAGGTCATTTTGGGTTTAAAAAACTAATATCATTTCCTAATTTCTCTCCAGGGGCTTCTTGAAAAACTAATGTGGATTCCATCAAGAAACTCAATTGTGTTATATATATATATATATGACTAGTATGAATTTGTTTCAAAAATCATGTGCATTGTTATTTGAAATGGTTATGATTTAGTTGAATTGGTGATTGTCAAACAATGTGCTGTGTTGTATGATGGTCTTGTGGTTGAACATCTCAATTTATATTAGGGTTTTGGATGGATCGAAATGAATTGATTGATAAAGATTTGAGAAAATCACCCAATTATCTCCCTATGATAGAATCCTTTATTGTTGTAGCTTTTGAACATGCTTCCAAGAATGGCGTGGTGCAAGCACGTTGCCCGTGTAAAGATTGTAGGAATGATGCATTTTTGGGTACGAAGAAGTTACGTCAACATCTAATCATGCGAGAATTTCAAACTAGTTACACCTCGTGGGTATAGCGAGGGGAGGTTAACAACACTAGGGTAGACAATGTTGGACATAAAGAATCTGATGATTATGACGTAAATGAAGGGTTCGATGAGATGGTGGAGTACGTAGCTAAAGAATTCAATGGAAAACTCTCAAAGTGCTAGAATCTTTGCACACTGACAATATGGCGGCTTTGTATAGTGGTTCATAATATTTGGTTTTGAGTGCCACTTTGCGAATGATGAATTTGAAAGTGAAATTCAGGTGTACTGATAATGGGATGACAGAGACTCTGGAACTAGTGAGAGAATTTCTTCCTGAGGGTAACAAATTGCCCGACTATTTGTATGCTGCAAAAAATACTTTTTGTCCAATGGAATGGAATTGAAAAATACATACATATCCCAACGATTGTATGCTACATAGAGGCTCAGAGGATGAGGACCGAGAACGGTGTAGAGTTTGTGGTGAGTCTCTGTATAAGTTAAAGTGGGGAACAATTGGGGTTGATGTGGAAGTTGATTCAAATTCGAAAAAATGACCTCGACCAAAGTGTTATGGTGTCTCCCCCATCATATCATGGTTGAAGAAGTTATTCTCTTCATAAGAAACTGTAAAGTTGTTGCAATGGCATGCAGAAAGATATCATTCGGAGGATGGCGTGATTCGACATACGACGGATGGTGAGCAATGGAAGAAGCTTGACCACCCTATGTACCCTGAGTTTAGTACGGAGCCTCGACAACTAAGGTTTGTCTTGTCTACCGATGGAATGAATAAATTTGGTGATACGAGTAGCACACACAACTCATGGCCCGTCATGGTGGTCATTTATAATCTCCCCTCATGGTTGACAATGAAGCGAAAGTATGTGTTATTGTCTTTGATGATTTAGGGACCTAAGCAACCCAGTAATGATATAGATGTGTACCTTGCCCCTTTGGTCGAGGATTTGATAACGTTGTTCAACAAAGATGTTAGAACGTATGATGGTAGTACAGAATATTATTTCATATTAAATGTTTTGTTGTTTTGTACCATTAATTATTTCCAGCATATGGAAATTAATCTGGGTATTTAGTGAAAGGAAATTACACATGCCCTGTTTGTGAAAAGAATACTTCTTTGTTAGTTGAAGCACGGTTATAAAACCATTTACCAGGGGTACATGATATTTCTTCTGGAGGTTCACCCATGGAGATTGGCAAAAATATAGTTCAATGAGAAGGTTGAGAAAAGAGAGGAACCATTACCAATAACTGGGGGTTGGGGTTTATGAAAGAGTAAGGGAAATTAATAATGATTTTGGGAAGAGGAAGCGTAAAGTTGCGAACGAAAGAAGTTGGAAGAAATGTTCCATTTTTTTAATCAACCTTATTGGAGACACTAGGAAGTAAGAAATTGTCTTGATGTAATACACATTAATAAGAATGTGTGTGAAAATTTGGTTGGAACTTTGTTGAATTCCTTAGGTAAAAGTAAGGATGAGTTGAAGGCTTGGCTTGACTTGGTCGAAATGGGAATTAAGAAGCGAAATTTGGGGCCGGTAACGTGTGGTGATGATTGTTACCTTCCAGCTACTTGCTATTACATGTCTCAATCAGAGAAGAAATCTTATTGTGAGATCCTAAGTAGTGTGAAGGTCTTGGGGGCTTATTCGTCTACATATGTTCATGCATATCCGTCGATGAGTTGAAATTGGTTGGTTTGAAACCACGCAATTGCCACAACTTAATGTAAGAATTGAAAGTCATTTCCACTAGGTTGTCATTGTCTTCTCACGTAAGGCTGAGTATTACGAAACTGTGTAGATTTTTCAATTCTATTTGTTCCAAAATCATTAGTGTGGAAAAGCTCAATAGGTTCCAAAAGATGATAGTCGATAATCTGGGTCGGATGGAGATGTACTTTCGCCCTCATTCTGTGACATAATGGTCCACTAGATAGTTTATTTGGTCAGTGAGATCAAGTTGTATGGCTCGATATTTTAAGGTGTATGTACCCTTTTGAGAGGTATATGAAAATATTTAAACATTTTGAGAAGAATCAGTACATACCATATGCAAATATTGTGTAACGTTATGTGGAAAAAGAGGTCATAAAGTTACGTACTTATTTTTTGAAGGATTTTGATTATGTTGGTTCCAAATTCTCAACATGGAGGTCGTGTACTTGGTAAAGGTTTAAGGTAGGGAAAGCTAATTAACCCTCATGCGGAAGATTTGTGTGCGACACACATTTATGTACTTCGGGATCATGCGGATGTTGTTCCGTATACTGAGATCCACATAAAGCCAATAAGACTACATATCGACTTCAGCAACAGCACACAAGCACCTTCGCTTCATGGCTACGAGATCAAGTAGAGATCGGTGATCATCCGCGTATAGTGAAATGGTTGGCTTATCGACCCTTGGGCACAGTCCTTTCGTATTGAGTTTATGACATTAATGGGTTTAATTTTGGTACAAAATCCATGGATGATAAGGGGTAACTCTTGTATCTTAGGACATACATGTTGCAAGTGCAAGTGACAACAATCCCATGTATATTCAAACGTGTTACTTTGGTACATCATTGAGATTTGGGAGCTTGATTATGTGAACACAAAAGTTCTCGTGTTTAAATGCCAATGGGTTGATTTTAATAACGAGCAATGGATTGAGGAGTTGGGTATTCACCCGTATAGCTTGGAAAGAAGATCGGTTCATCTTGACATCATAAGCTCACCAAGTATTCTATGTGAAAAAACCCTATTGACCCTCGTTGGGAGAAAGTTGTTGAGGCAAAAGGGCTTTTATTGAAGATTATAAAGTCGACAATATCATTGGCTTTAGTTGGTTGGCAGAAATGCGATCCCATAGGGAAGACGTTATGTTTGAGGAGGATGATTTGAGTTTACGTGGTCATATAAGGCATACTAATCATGATGAAGAAATGTGGGTTAACGGCCGAGGGAAGATGAAGAAGAGGAGACGGAAGCTGAAAAAGATGGTGAAACGGAAGGAGCAAAAGTAGGGTATGATTTATATTTTGTCATTTTGTTGTTGTGTGTTTGAAGACATGAAGGACGGACGAGCTTCCGGTTCCAGAAGCTCCTTAGGAGTAATGGTCAAACAACCATTTCTAGCTCATTTACCCAATGTTTCTAAGTGAAAAATATTTGACAATAAGCTAGCATCGTATTTTACTACATATATGATAAAAACTACCATTATGATGGAAAAAATTTAAAAAAAATCACACTTCATCATGTCAAAGTACAATTAAGAATGAAAATGTTATCCTAGAATACAAGAATTCAGATTAAATTCTAGTCATAACACAAATTGTTCTAGGGAAAAATAAACTTAAATCCCTTGAGTGACAATAAAAACACACTTAAGAGACTCCTTCCCAATGGGATCCCGAAGTCGATTCCAAATGGCTTTGTAAAGCACACTGGTTTCTCTCCAACTTCCACATCCTTTCTCTCATTTGCTGAAGTTCCCCGCGAAACTATTTGTTGCATGCTCTAAACCCTTTCAAGAAGCTAGCACCTAGTTCCTCTAATTTTTTTTAATAAATTCACATAATTAGAACTTATATTTTAGAAGAATATTTAAAAAAATCCAAACAACTTCTAACATACCGTGTTCAACTCTTGGCCTCTTGTTGTGCTCAACCTCATCCTAGGGCTAGTGAGCCCTTTTTTGTTAAAAAAATACCCATATTTTATTCGCAAACTATTGTTTGTCAAACCAATTGCGCGGTATCTCCTCCATGCATATGCAACCCCGAAACTCCCTTCAAAATCAAGGTGATCAAATTCTCGTACTGGAGACTCTTGATCACCTTTTTTACAATGCAACCCAAAGCATGTGTTTGAAAAAAGGGCCCAGGATTTATCTTCCTCCCTTCTATTATGTAACAAAAAAATTTCAATGTCGTACATTTTGGTTTAGTTATGTGTCTGGCTGTGGGTATGATACTCCTAGCTATCATTTCGTACACAATGAGCTGGTCTATAGTCAAGTGTGTCAGACAAACTCTCTGGCTTCCCTAAATTGGCTTGGTCCCATTGGAAATATCTATGACTACAGGCTATGGGGTCAACATATGGGTAGTCAGAGTAAAGTGGAAAAACCTCCCTACGATATATCTCATCCAACGGACCTTCAATTTTTGTGAAAACACATCCTGAGAACCCTTGTATGGAAACTTCAACAGTTGGTTAATAATCCATGGACTACTGTCAATAATGAACCCATTTACCCTTGTCTAGTAACACCCCCTCTACCTCGTGTAAATTGCAATAAAACTAACAAATTTTTGTCAAAGTGGGATTGTTCATTTAATGTCAACAACTTTAGCACATGACATGATAGACATTTAAATCTATAATGTAGCAATCTAGCAATTTTCTGCTTTGGTATAAACATCGTAACTTTAGTGGCATTAGATCACCTCAAACTATCAGCCTTATACTTCTCTTTTCCTCCTCTGCCTTCTTGATTTGATGACGGTATTGTTAATATGTTTCCCGTGGAAAAGAATAAAAATTGGGATGGGCTTAGCGTTCCTAGCACCGAAAGTGGAAGTTGAAAGAGCTAGGGTTTCTGATTAAGGATATTTATACTCCCCATTTGACTTTTTTTTAATATAGGCTAATTCCTTCAGAATCTTAAAATAGCTCGGCTCTATTATAAAAAAGGCCGATGTTAGAGTTTCGAGTCCTTAACAAAACCGGTTCAGTATTTACCAAAGGGATAAATTTAGCTTCATGAACTCGGAAGTAGAAATTAAAATATAAAAAAATAAGTCCAAAGACCAGGTTGGTTCTGGATAATGGAGCTGATTTTGTAAATGAGGGACCAAATTTGGGGGAGAGATTATAAGTTAATTGGCTTTAATGAGCATATTTTTTACCAATTCTGAAACCATATCGATTGTAAATTTGTAAAGAACCGAGGTACTTCCTCAATCGAAACCAAAAGATACCCATGAAAATAATAATTGTGTCAATTGAGCTTGTCTTTATTAGCTTAGGGGTGGAATTTTGAGTAAAACTCGAAAGCTAAACCATGCTTTACAAGTTCGATGAGCATGATTTATTTACAAGTCCGGAACTGGGTGGTCAGGAATTCACAAACGAAGAGCCGAAGAGTTTCCGAACTCGATAGTGCTTCAGGAAAAAGTGTCTTTACTAATACCGTAGGAAAAAATTGGATTATTAAATGAGATACTTAGATCAACATTGTAAGGATATGGTGTTTATATCAATAAAATTGGGTTATTGAATGAGATGCTTAGATCGACATTGTAAGGATATAGGGTTTAGATCGACGAAATTGGGTTATTGAATGAGATACTTAGATCGACATCGTTAAACCAACAAGTACTTAGTTCTTCAGTTCCAAAACATAAATACTACATAATAGTACTAAAATCTAAAAGTAACACATTGTCTAATCTTCAAACCAACAACTACATCAAACTCATTGTTCATGAATTACGAAAAAATTCTAAAAGTTTGGGGTCCCTCTCCTCCCGGGCGGCGTTGTCAGCGATAGCTTCATTGGCACTTGCATCTTCAATGACATTTGTATCCTCAGTGGCATTAGAAGACTCTTCCCGAGACACCCATCCTCCTGCATTATCAACTGGATCTTCATTGTCTTTAGTGTCTGGCTCACTCTTGGAAAACTATGGGGCAAAGTCAGGAATAACTTCTCATCATTGAACACCAATTGCAAATCCGAGGCTTCAAGGAGCTTCACTTTTCCGGCTTCAACTCAGACCAACTCTTCGTTAGCTTTACTAACGTAACCTCGAATGCAGGCAAGGTACCTGCTCACAATACTATTCAAACCACCTTCGCCACCTGAACAAAATTAGTAAACATGCACAAATTGATTAATTTAAATAAAATTAGAGTAAAATATTATATTTGAAAAATTAATCACATTCACTAGTAGAAGATGACTCGGCCATGTTTAACTCTGCATCCCTTGCCTGTTCAGCTGCTTTGGCGGCGGATGGAATCTCCTTATGTTGCCATTTTCCATCATCGACCATATCCAACTACTTGTGCGCAAACCAACTCATGTCATAATACTCCAATCTCAAAGGTCTATCCGCTGGTTAGACACCGAACTGCTATAGCAAAACAGTTATAAGTCCATTATATGGTAAATCATTCTTCTTAGTTCTATCAACTTTCAATACGTAGTTTATAATAGTATATCCCGGGTTCATTGGGATACCCTCTAACACATAATAGAACAACATCAAATTTCCAATAGTTGGACATTCATACAGATCCACTCATAAATGAGTCTCTGTTCAACACTCAATATTCCAACATCGTACGAATCAACCTATCCAGCCAAACTCCCCCTCATACCGAAATACTTTCTAGTAATGTTTGTGGGGCAAAGAGGGTTGGCTTCACTAATGGCTGACCATTGTTGTTGATGATAGATCTAGGGTCCTTCGGGGTTATTCGGTCTCAAAGTCTCAGCCGAGGTACATTTTCATAACACATCATTTATGGTATATTCAGTGACAGTGACTTGCTTCCCATTAACTAAATCATATCCTTATTTCCAAAGTTTTTCCCTAAATTGCCGTAGAGTTGCATAACCTCATCTGTGTGTACACTCTCCTCACATGTAAGCGATTTCACCATTCTATGATTCCCAAAATAACGTAGTATATACCCTAGGGACAAATCATGAATATAGGCACTACGTACGCCCTTTGGATTAGTAAATTTTCTCATTATAAGAAAATTGACATACCTCCTTTCCCCTTCGTTATTAAGGAATTTCTCTGAAGGTCCGGCCTCAGTGAACGAAGCAAGACTCCAGTAAGATGCATTACCTCCTCCTTCTCCTCTCCTCCTACTAATGATTATTGATTGAATTAATGTGGACATTAAATAGTTGGAATTGGATTGACTTTGAAAATTTAGGGTTATTGATCGAAATTGGGTTTTTAAAACTGAACTTTATTTGGGAATTTTTTTATATACCCGCACAGCTTTCGAGTATGGAAGTTGGTTCGCTCTTACGCTATGAAGAGCCGAACTATTTCCGAACACGGAACATGTTCGTCTCTTAAATAAACGAAAGGCCGAATATCTTCCGAGTTCGGAAACACATATTGCAAGGACTTATATTTCAGCATTAAAGACATTTCAAATGGAGTAATAAATGCCCAAAGTTTGAGCGCGAGTTTCCCACTTATTTCCTACACCAATACCCAAAAGCAACCCTCATTACCTTTTTCTCATCAAATTCTTCACCCAAAAAAAAGACAAACATAGGGTTAATATTTGTTTCCTCAAATATATATTTGTGATAGGGTTTCATTTCAAAAGCAAGAAAAACCCAGGGTTTGTTCTTCAATGGGAAGTTTGGACTCAAAATGAAGTGGAAACTAGGGTTTGTTCTTGAGTGCTTACAAGTAACTAATGTTACTAGGGTTTAAGGTAAATGATGGCCCTAAATTTTGTGTGTGATGTTGGTTCAATATTTTAATACTCTCCTTTTGTGCTCATTCATTACTTTTTCCACCATATTTATGTTGCATATATATATATATATATATATTTATTTAATGTTTGTTAGTATAACATGTTGCCATTTATTTACTTGTTGATATGAATCTCCTTACGAAAACTCTGGATTGCTGAATATTGGATCTTTAACTCATATAGAATTTTGCCCAATGTTTGTTAGTATAACATGTTGCCATTTATTTACTTGTTGATACGAATCTACTTACTAAAACTCTGGATTACGGAATATTGGATCTTTAACTCAAATGGAATTTCGCCCAAACCACTTGAATTGCACGAATTGCTGTGTCTAGCCCGCAGGGTACACTCAACTTGACTTCTAAGCGTCTAGCCCGCGGGGTACACTTAACTT
>JAULKJ010140436.1:0-14914 GCA_032355405.1 Rubia balearica | reverse complement strand
AGGGCGATGTTACAGTTTTTTATTGGATCTCTGATCTGTAATAGTACAGACGATCAGTCTGGTTGACATGTAATTTATATATCCTTGCAATGTGTTAGTTATTGCTAGAAGCTAGTTATATTTGATGTCAATTCCACTCATTGTAATCGACGCTGAACATTTTTCCCAACATCTTGAAATTAATAATTTTTTCAAAAAAATAAATAAATATTCCCTCTGTCATAATCATTCGTATAAGTATTTTCCTGTTACATTTATCAAATAAAATAAGAATGGGTGCTAAAAGCATTTTACCCTTCTTTATTATATGCCCTCCATCCCGTCAGTTTTGGCCTATTTTTTTGTCAAGTTTCTCAAATCATGTTTGACCATCAATAAATTTAATTAGGAGTCTAACAATATGTTACATTATGATATTATAATCTATATACTAATTGAAATTTATGGTCAAATATTATCTGAGAAAGTTGATAAAAAATAGGTCAAAACTAGCGGGACGGAGGAGTTTCTTTTAATTTTGGAGATGTTTATTCGGGGTTAGAGGTCCCGCATCTGGATTGAGCAGCTGAGCTGAGATCTCCCCCCTTGTGAATTTGATTAGGATATCGATTCACCCCTAAAACGCCCAGTGTGTCTCAGGCGGTCGTTGACCTGTTGCTTTGGATAGGCAAGCTCTCAAGTCTTATTCCAAACCGGAGGTGAAAACTAGATCTACTTTTTCATTATCTTAATTTCCCCTCTTTTTTAGCTTGTAAACGTTTGGTAGGATCTGAGAGTTCAATTTTGCGATGATGAATTGGAAACTGAATAGCTGAATTCTTCATGATCTGGTAATGAATATGAACATAAAACTGAACCGTCGTGGGCTACTTGCAGAAATTATGGCACCCAAATTAAGCAATGAGAAGGGCGGTGATGTTGCTGATTCCTCTACCGGGACAAAGAAAGTTAGGAGAAGGCTTAGGAAATCCAATGGGGAAGCCCTCGAGTCCGAAAAGATGGCTCACCAAATTAACCCCGGGCCAGCGGAGGTGGATAAAGAAGCTGAGTCTTCTTCTCTGGTTAAAATAACACATGATGCAAATAAAAGGAAGAGAAGTGATGAAGGAAAGCGTGATATTGATGGTAAAAATGATACCTTGCACCAGAGAGAGAAAGAGAACAAACTTGGGGACAATAGGCATGAAGAAAGGAAAGAGAAGAAAATTGGGGATGGCAGGCAGGAAGGAAGGAAAGAGAAGAAAATGGGGAATGGCAGGTATGAAGGAGGGAAAGAGAAGAAAATTGGGGATGGCAGGCAGGAAGGAAGGAAAGAGAAGAAAACCGGGGATGGCAGGTACGGAGGAAGGAAAGAGAAGAAAATTGGAGATTGTAGGCACGGAGGGAGGAAAGAGACGGAAAGGAAATCTGGCGCAAGTATTGCTGGAGCCATTTTCATGTGCAATACAAAAACAAAACCAGATTGTTTCCGCTATCGTGTGATGGGTGTTTCTTCTAGCAACCAACACAGTGTGATGCGAATCAGACCTGGTTTGAAACTTTTCCTCTATGATTTCGATCTCCGGATCATGTATGGGATATTTGAGGCGTCTTCAGGTGGTGGCATGAAACTTGAGCGCACAGCCTTTGGTGGAGCCTTCCCTGCTCAGGTTAATTTTATTTCTCCCGTCAACTTTATAATCTCGCTTTCTTTTCATCTCGTAATTTTCAGTGCTTCAATTCGTCACAGGTGCGCTTTAAGATTCACAGGGACTGCCTTCCATTGCCTGAAGCTGTTTTCAAAAAGGCTATCAGTTATGATGACAAGACACGCAAATTCAAGACAGAGTTGACAGGGAAGCAAGTAAGAAGATATCTGTTCATTTATTATAGGGATTTTGTCTAAAAATATAGTTTTGCAGTTGGAAATTCGATATTGGTTCATGTAGCTCAGATGCCATCCACCTCTGCCGTTGCAGGTTGAAAGACTGGCTGAATTGTTCCGGCCAGTCCCATTGTTGCATTCTCATCCAGAGTGTGTGCAAGCTTCAATTGTTCAGTACCCACCCCCTTTTCCAAGCGAGGAAATCCTTCAACAACAAAATCATAGAGAACGGCATGGTAGTAAGCGACAGCAAGGTTCTACACCTGTTGATCATAATGGATACTATCATATGAATGATGCTGGACACACTCAGCATCCTCTTTTTCTCACTGAGAGGGAATATAGAAGTTATGGTCTTCGTGCCGAAAGGCAAGTCTTGCCAAATACTGATCCAGCTCCTTCTGGTACTGCTCCAAGTTCCCACACGTATGAACATTTCAGGTATGATTATGGAGGAGAACCACCACAAAATAATCACCCTTCCATAACCAATAATGCGGCCTCAGTCCAAAATGGACAAGGCTGCCCTAGTTTGTTGTTCCTCAATGAAAAGGATTATCGAGCTTTTGGCCTTAAAGGTGTTCAGGAATTGCCTGGCAAACAGACTCCTGAAGATTCGATGAAGGGTGCATATAATCCTTATGATGATAGCACTGCATCATTGGTTAGCCGGTATCTCACATTGCCAGGGCCCGTTGCATCAACAGCAG
The DNA here is from genome assembly GCA_032355405.1 of Rubia balearica. Classification (NCBI taxonomy): domain Eukaryota; kingdom Viridiplantae; phylum Streptophyta; class Magnoliopsida; order Gentianales; family Rubiaceae; genus Rubia; species Rubia balearica. The sequence goes on along the minus strand of JAULKJ010140436.1, from coordinate 12,340 downwards.
AAACTTATTATCCAACTGGTTCTTATGGGAATGCTTCTAGGCAAGCAAGTGAGCAAAGAGAAATCTCAATAAGATTTAATCCTGAAATAGAAAGACTTCATGCACCATATGTTCCCCGTGCTCTGTCAAATGAGAATCGTCATTACCATCAACTTGGTGGTAATCCTGATCTCTCGACTACGAGTGTCTCATCTCGTTACTCCTTCGGTGGGCCTTCTCTGTCACAACGGTAGTATCAAATGGCGACATGAAAGTCAGCTGTATCTGAAGTTTCATTGAGGCATTTAGCCGTGCTGTTGTTTTTGACATTAAGAATTGCCTAGATTACCTTTGTCCTTAAATCTATGTTCTTAACTCTGTTGTGCATCAGATATCAGGAAGAATAATCCTATTGCTTTTAGTGACGTTCAGTGTGTGTCGCCACTCGCCAGGCTGATTGAGGTTGCGTAAGACTGGATACAGGCAGGGGGGGATTTTTATTAATCATTGAATATTAAACATTTATTCAAGTACACGGTAATTTTTTTTAATATACTAGTGAAAAATTATTTGAAAAGTGCTATCCTCCTAGCTTTTCTCTAAGCAAAATCATCGATTAATTCTTCATAATTTGGTTTCTCCAGCAAATCATTCTCAATTGCTATCAATGCTGGTCCATTTAGTATTTCTTGTAACATTGTCGAGCACAAATAAGATTTCAAACATTTCAATTTTGAAAAACTTCTCTGCAGAAGCAACCGTCACAGGAATATTTAACAGGATTCTATATGCAATAAGAGAATAAGGAAAACATTCAATACGTTTCAAAACTTTCAAAATATCAACAGTTTCCATTTTTCTTTGGGCAAGAATTCTCTAAGTAGTTTTAACTCCATAAACAATTCATAACCGTCAATATCCATGTTTTTAAGAGATGTTTCAAGATTATTACAACAAAACTTTATTTGAACATGATCTATGGAGTGTAACTTATTAGAAATAAATAAGAAACCAAACATGTTATCATATCGTTGATATTCTTCAAATCTAGAAATAATTGAAACAGTTGTTGATCAACAATATATAAGAAATAATTCACTTCAAATGATTCTTTCGAAGTTTGTAAAACAACAACGGATGCATCAATGGGATTCTCATCAAAACGTCTATTTCTTCTAATTTTACGTCTCTTAGAAAACATGGGATCAATATCTAAATCAATTTCAATTTTTAGCTGTATCTATAGCATCAGTAAAGCCGGTTTCTCTATATTTCTCAAAATAAGAAATCATCTCCTTAATTTTTATAATAGCATCACCAATAACCATATCTTTTATTGCAAATGTTTAACCACCACAAATCATTGCGCAGGAGATCCAAACTCATTTTTTCTGATCCTTCGAGAACAATATATCATACCAAATAATTATTGTCATAAGAAATTCAAAATCACCAACCTTGAATTCCAAAGCAGAAAGGCTAAAACACTTCCAACTTTCGAGTTCCAAACTAGTACCACCTGAAAACACAATTTAAATAAAACCAGTTCTATTATTACAATTTAAAATTATGAAAAATAACACACAATCAATGTTGCATTATTGTGACCGAGACGGCTCTAGTTTGACATTCAAATAACATCGTAATTATATCATGAAACTCACAAAGATGAAGTATTGAAGTACCACGTAATCCAATAAATTAAACCCTCTTAACCAATCATTGTTCTAACATAAACTGGTAAGGCTGCATTCTAATCCAAGAAGTACAAATTAAGGTGTTTATAATTATAATTGCTCCTAAACTGATACGGTACGGACTAGAGATAAGAACGCAACCTCTAAACATAGAATTTATTAATTTAACATCCTAACATCTGCTCTGTTACATGTCAAGACTCCTAGGAAAAAAAAGCAGGGGTTTGATTAACCTTTAGGCATTAGGGGTGTTGCTTTTATCATAAAAAGCAGAGCAGATGTTACTTTTATCATAAAAAAACATTGCCGCAAAACTGCATTGCAGATGCAAGAAAAAATAGTACTAAAAACCATCTTCCCAAGCACATACAACATTAATGTAGTTTTAATAATTGAATCCCTAAATCATATATTATCTTTAAATCTTGTAGGGAGATTTTGATGACTGAGAATATGATATACAATTATAGCAAAAAAAATCCTCGCAATTAAAATCACAGTCTCATCCCCTTTCTTCTTGAATATCAAAATTGAAGAGTTGAAGTGGGTATTAATATTTGAATTAGAAAATAAAAGGAGATTGTATGAGAATCGTTAAGTACAAAACCAAATTTATAGGAAAAATTTAGGGGTTAGGATAAGAAAATCAATGGAACTAAAACTAAGCGTTGGAAGAGGTGTAGAAGACGAGGCAGCAATCCGAAGGAGAAGTCAGGAGAAGATGATGTGGTGTCCATGGAATATAGAGATTTATAATTGCGCGTGAAAATCATATTCAGTTTGGAAAAAGGAAATAAAAGAGGCATTCTATATTTATTTTTAATTTTGTTTTATTAAATACATCCCTATTAAAGGGGCTTGAAAAATTGGTCTCTCAATTTTTTGGACGCCCTGTGCAGTTGCTAACATTGCACATGTTATTAGATGACCATGTACCTATCAGTTCCGCTTGACTAGTTATGTATCACTGCACAATGTCCGGTGAACATGATAATCAATTGTACTAACCAATTATACTTATACATGATCATATTTTGTGGTATTATTTTCCATCACCCATCAAAATTATATGATAAAAAGAATGATATAAAAGATATATTTCAATACAATTTAAGAAAAATAATGATAAATCTAATTAAATACTCTCTTCGTTTCTCTTCGTTCCACAATATACTTTCTATTTTCATTTTTAGTCTATCCCACAAATAAGTTAAATAACTTCAAGTTTGTAAAAAAAAAATTCATATGGTCATTCGATTTACCGAATTTGCCCTCATTTAATCCCCAAGTTTACTACTCTATCTGTCCCACCAGTTTTGGCTTATTTACTTTTTTCAAGTCAATTTTGGTAAATTTTGACCCTAAATATAAATTAATATATTTATAATAAAAATATCATATGAGATATCGTTAGATTCATCTTAACATCTATTTTTTAAATATCAAATTTATGCAAAATTGTTACATGCAGCTAGACACATTGACGATCAAACATGATCATTGAAGATCGTGAAAAAGAAAATAGGCCAAAATTGTTGAGACGGAGGGAGTAATTCCCAAACTACAATTTATACCTAATTCCCTACTCTTTTTCAGAATCCCAAAACTTCATCCCAATATTCTTCACCCCAGTATGGTACTTTCCTTGTTTTATTGTTTTATAATAAAAAATGGTATCACAAGCAATAAAATAGGAATTGATTGAGTATTCAAAATAGTGTGAAACCTGAGAAAAGTAATAATAAAAGTCGGAAGGATTGGTAATATCGGTTGGTTTAGCCGAAGCATTATGATAAAGATGACGGAGTTTTTTTGGAAAAAAAAATGCATGGCTGTGTATTTTTTCAAAAAACTAAAGAATGAACGTTCAACACAGTCGCTTTGACAATAATTTTTAAAAATAAAATAAATAAACTGATGAAAATGTTTTTAAAATTTATTAATGGTTGAATAGATCATAACACTACATTCTTTATTTTTATACCGAACTTATTCAAACATCATATCAATCACCATTTACTACTAATCCAGGATAGCAAAACAAACTTTTATTTGACCCCAAAAACAAAATAATATCTATTCAATCCCCATCTTTTTCTTCTGCTGCAAAACCCACTCAAAGTTGTCCTTCGGATCAGCCAAAGATTTAGCCACACTCTCCCTCTGCATGCACCTTTCCGCCCACGCCACCAGCTCCGGACACTCTGCTTCTATCTTGAAGTTTCCGCAGGTCTCGTACACATAAAACCAGCTGTAAAATGTGATCAAAGCCACATCTACGAACCCAAAGCTTTCGCCCCCAAAGTATGGCTTATTCCCGAGTTCGCCTTCCAAAGTCTTGAAAACTTCAATCAGCTCCTTCTTGGCTTTCTCCTGCTCCTCCCCCTTGGTGGCCCAGATCCTCTTCCCGGGCTCGAAAACCTGCAATCAGAAACCCATTGTTATGAGTTTCCGAAGAAGAGATCAACTACAGAAAGTGTCTCATTTAGGGTGTGTTTGGGAGAACTTATTACTTCTAACCTAAGCAGTTTTTTCTATTTGATCGGTCAAATAACTGCATTATTTTAAATACAGGAGTTATTTTTTGGAGGAAAACAGAACCTAGGATGTATTTAGCAGAACTTATATTCGTGTTGGGAAAATATCTTTAAAATGCCTTTTTTTATAAGCAAAAAGCATATTTTGGAGCAAAAACCTAACCTATGTTTAATTTTAAAATAAGCTAACTTTACTTAAAACTCAGTCTCATCTTCCACTTAAAACTCAGCTCAATACAAAACAATCGTTTCCAATAAAGAAAAGAGTTCCCTTTACTATAAAAACCGTTTCAAATAGAAAAGAGCGGTAAAGGAATGGATCGATCGTCACCTTTTTGTCAACAAAGTCTGCCCAGAACCTGGCCTGAGCTCTCTCGTAAGGATCAGAAGGCAACAACGGATTCTTGTCGCGCCACACCTCGTCTATGTACTGAACGATGATGAGCGATTCGCAGACGGGCTTGCCGTTGTGAATCAGAACGGGAACTCTGCCGAGAACGGGATTCATTTCCCGAAGGAGCGAGCTCTTGTTCGCTATATCCTCAAACCTGTGCTCGTACCGGACGCCCTTTTCTGCGAGTGCGATTCTGACCCTCATTCCCCACATGCTCACGTTTAGGTCCAGCAGCATCACTTTGTCGGCCGCCGCCATGGCTGGTTTCTGGTTAAGATGGTTTTTGGTAGATGAAGAATGTGGTCGGAATGAGAATGTGTGATGTGCGTTTTATAGTGATGGTTTAAGGTACAGTTAATATGTTTCCTGGAATTTACAGTTGATTCTAGAGGTTAAAAATTAAGCAGGTGGACAAGAAAAGTATGATGCAGCTTTGCGACTAACTCAAGCAGCTGGTAAGGTTTGTGTAGATACGTGTACGTCTCTTCGGGCTGCTAAAATATTGGGTTGTGCGTGGGTCAATCACTCGATCTAAATATTGATGCTTCCACTCCCTCCAATTTCCTAACATTATTATTCTTTTTTAATTTTGTAATAATTAAAATTAAGGTTTAATTTCATCACACTTTTAGCCTCATATTTATGGACTTAAGTTGGCTTTTAGAGTTTGGTTTTAATGGGTTAGTTCTTATGTGCGAAATCTTGGTTTTTCTAGCAGTACCGTTGGTACTTCACTCTTCAAAAAAATTTAGTGACACGCTGAATAGATGTACTTTATAAGACGTTAATTTTAGCGACACATTTAAGTATCACGGATACAAAAAACCGTAACAACTGAAGATTTTTTTTTTTGTGTTTTCTCCAATCTTAATCTCAATCGCTCTCTTGTAGGTGCCCTTCAGTATTTAGCAATACCCCACCCGATATTGTCTTTGCAGTTTACTCGGTTAATTAGTTAGTACATTCTCTACGGGGCTCGTGTTATCAAACAGTTACTAGTATTGCAACACTTGGAAGAAATAGTGCAAAATTTGTACAAGATTTGTGCAAAATGAGTGCAAAAATGGTGCAAAAAGTGTGCTTTTTTGTTGTAATTTGAAATGCTAATTGGTGCATAATTCACACAGAAATTATGCAAGATTAGAGTAAAAATTAATAATGTAAAACGTGTTTTTTAAGTTGGAAATGCTATTTGGTGCAGAATTTCTACAAAATTGTGCAAAGTCGGCGCAGAAGTATGTTTTCATTTGTATTTGAAATGTCATTTTGTTTATAATTGCAAAAACACATATGGGCATTCAATTATTTTAATCAATTTATGGCACAAACTTTTCTTTGGTCGAACTTCAAACCTTCTGTGCTCTTATCTTTCATCATGTAAATATTTACACCATATAATTTTGATTTTCAGAATAACTTTAATTGAACTTTCAAAATCACAGTGTAACAATAATCACAATCCTACGTTGATCACTTGTGTCGGTGTATTTCTTGTTTGAATTTGTATAGTTTATTGTAAGCAATGCTCTTCAACTTTGAGCCGCAGTAATGGACATGTTGAATGTACTGAGAATAAAAGAAAAAAATAAATCATTTAACAAACATTCTAAATATATGAACTAAATCATACATTTTTTAACTATAAGTTCTATCACTATTGATAGAGGAGAGATTGATACTGATTAATCCTATGATTGATTTTGATTATCTTGTACATATATAGATTAGTCTAGATTCATTGTATCTATACTTTTTTTTTGTAATCTATGTATTCCTAATTTACAAGCACACCAAATATGTTGAATTACTTACTTTCATAGTATCAGACAGGTAACGATATTTGGCTCTGTCCTGCTCTTCAACAATTTTGAAAAATCTTGCAACTTCCGAAGCTTCAATGGCAGATAGCCCATTAAGCTATTCCACCTTCATTCATATGTTGCCAATCAAACTAAATTTCGGCAACTATATGATGTGGAATCGCATGTACAAGTGTTCCTCGAATATGAGGGTCTCTTTAGCTTTCTAGATGGCTCAACTCTAAAGCCAGTTGTCTCAACGAAGGTGGAACCTCCTTGGCAGGTTCTGACTCTCAGACCAACGAAGCCGCACCGGATGTCACAAAATCCCAGGTTGCGTTAAACTCCTTGGTGGCACAAGACAAACGGCTTCAAGTGTTGTTCTGGTCATCGCTCATCGAAGAAGCCATGTTGGAGACGAATGGATACGGCATAGTGAAGGAGAAGTGGATTTCTTTAGCAGCAGCATTAAAAAATGTCTCTGCTTCCAGCAAACTGCAGCTCAGGGACGAGCTCCATACAATCCGGCATGGATCCTCATCGAGGATGGGCTTTCACCGTCGCTTCAAGGTTATTTTCGACGGACTCGCGACCATGAATGCACCAGTCTCACCCAAAGACAGTGTCATTATTTTTCTGCGTGGACTTGGCTCAAGTTTCAACGAATTCACCATCATCCAGTTGGCACGGTCGTCATTGCCATCATCCAGTTGCAAGAGCTTGTAGCTATGAGATCTTCACCCAGACGTCTTCCGGTGTAGGGACAGGTTCAGACTAAGTTCCAGTAGCGTTCGCCACTTCGTCAGCAGCAGCTTCTCGGCGGCCATGGATTCTACTCGCCAACACGTGAAGCCCACACACCTCTCCCAGGCGAGTCGACCACCACGGGCGGCCATGGAGGTGGTGCCGCCTATCCAGTGCGTTCCTCAGGCGGTGATGTTCTGGTCGTAAAATTTTTTGGAACCCGAAGTGCGAAATCTATCATAATTTTGGTCACACAGCTCCACAGTGCTCTAGACTCTCATCGACAGCTCGTCACTCTAAATCGGCTCATCTGGCTGATTATTTTCAGTCATCTATCTCCCATGATGACTCAGCCTCTGACTAGTATTTGGATTATGGCGCTACAAATCACATGGCTTCCACTTCTTTTGGCATGGACAATATTGTTCCCAATTCTGGTAATCGCCCTGTCACTGTTGCTAATGGTCATTCTATTCCTATTTCTCATATTGGACATCATCGGTTTTCTTTTAATTTATCTTTATCTAATGTGTTGGTGGTCCATGATATTACGAAAAATCTACTTTCCATCAGTAAACTGACAAAGGACATGAATGTTGTGATCTCTTTTGATGAAAATTCATTTGTGATTCAGAACTGGTCCACAAAGCAGGTTGTGGGCCAAGGTTGATGTGATCGCAATCTTTACGTGCTTGAGAAGAGTGGTGCTGCTTTTGTTGCTCATGTTATAGCTAATAAACATATAGCTTCTTTTGATGTTTGGCATGCTAGACTAGGCATACTTCCATTTCAGTTATTTCTTAGTTAAATAAACTGAACCTTTTTGAAGTTGTTTCTTTACCGCCTAAACCTGCTATTTGCTCGCCTTGTGAAATGGCGAAAGGTAAAAAGACTTTCTTTTGTGGACAGTCCTAGACAGGCACAGGCTGTCCTCCAATTAGTGCATTGTGACTTATGGGGTCCTGCTCTAGTTTTATCTGATTGTGGATTCTCTTATTATACCATTTTTGTTGATGATTTCTCATGATTTACCTGGTATTATCCATTGACACAAAAATAAGATTTCTTTGAGACGTTCTTGCAGTTTCTGAAATTGGTTGAAAACCAATTTTCTTGTTCGATCAAGGGTTTCAAAGTGACAGAGGCACAAAATTCACAAATGCACACCTACGATCTCATTTTGCGGAAAAATGGATCCTTCACCAAATTTCTTGTCCATCCACACTAGAAAAAAATGGCAGAGCTGAACGTTAACATCGCCACACTACAGAGATGGGTTTACCGATGCTTTTCTCCTCTGTCTTGCCGATTTTGTATTGGGATGTTGCTTTCGCCATGACTACCTACACCATCAACATGTTTCCCGCACCTTTTCTTTGCAATGTTTCGCCATATTCTATTATTTATGGTTGTCATCCAGACTACTCAAATTTTCACCCTTTTAGATGTTGGGTGTATCCCTTCATTTGACCGTTTGCTCCCCACAAACTGGCCCCTCACAGTACTCCATGCATATTTGTAGCGCTCGATATAATGGTTTTCTCTGTCTAGATCTAGTTGCCAAGAAGACTTTCACCTGGCATGCTCTTTTCAATGAGACTTGTTTTCCATTTGCTAGTGATACTACCTCCACTACTCCAGAATCTCTGGATGTCTCGACATTTTTTGATCCCGACTTGGATGATTTTTCTGGGCCCTTCACAGCTCCTCTACCACCTACTCAGGATTCTTCCTCTGAACCATCACCACCCGCCAGTTCTCCGACATCTTCCTCTCCATTACTGCCTTCGAATGGCTCTTCTATGCCATCTTCAGTTGTCGATCCACTACCGACTGTGAGTCATCGTATGACCACCCACTCTCAGACATGTAGACGCACTACAAAGCAGTATACAGTTTATGTGATGACAGGGTCTTGCGGCATTGCTGGCACAGGCTGAACCTTAGGGGTATCGATCTGCTCTTAAGATCCTCACTGGATAGCTATTATGGATGAAGAAATGAGTGATGTTCGTCAGCAACACACTTGGGATCTTGGTGTCAACATCGTTGGTTCTGAATAGGTTTATCGCCTCAAGCATCGCCATGATGACGCTATTGATTAGGATAAAGCTCACCTAGTTGCGTGCTAGGCTTCAACTTCACTCACACTTTCAGTCCTGTCATCAAGGCCTCCACAGTCAGAATCATCCTGTCCTTGGCTACCGCTTTCTCTTGGCCTCTTCATCAGTTAGACGTTAAGAATGCATTTCTTAATGGTCTTCTTGATGCACCAGTTTACATGAAACTGTGTATGTTTTCTTCACAAGGCTATCTACGGTCTCAAACAAGCTCCACGATCTTGGTTTCAGCAATTCAACTCATATTAACTTCATTTGGGATGAAACTGCTGACACCTTCTTGTTTGTGTTCTCTCAGGGATCAAAGACTCTATTCCATTTAGTTTATATGGACGACATCATTCTTACCGGCAATGATCCCCTTCTCATTCGTCGGTTCATCACCCGCATTGATCATGAGTTTGTCATTAAGGATGTTGGTGAGCTTCACTATTTTTTGGGATTGAAGGTCTCTCGTTCTTCATCTGGACTTTTCTGGGACAGGCTAAGTATGCCATGGAGATACTTAAGAAAGCGGGTATGATGATTGCTACTCCTGTCTCCACACCTTTTGTTTCTGGCTCTCAGCTTCACAGCTCCTTGAGTTCTGAATTCTTGAACCCCAAGCTTTACCGCTCGTTGGTCGGTGTCTTACAGTACTTGACCATTACTCACCCAGATCTTTCCTATGCGGTCAATTTTGTTAGTCAGTTTATCCAATTGCCTTGAGATGATCACTATCAGGCTGTCACACGCATCCTTCGCTATGTACGTGGAACGCTTCATCAGGGTCTCTCTTTTTGGCCATTTCCCAGTGGTCTTTAACTTTTGGGTTACTTCGATGTTGACTGTGCCAACTGCCTCGAGACTCGAAGATTCACCTCTGGTTATGCCATTTTTCTTGGGGGTAATCTTGTCTCTTGGAGTGCTAAGAAGCAATCGACGGTGTCTCAATCCAGTTATGGATATGAGTCTGGTGCTATAGAAAATATTGCGGCTGAATTTACCTAGGTGTGTAATATGCTTAAGGAGCTTTGGGTCCTCTCTTGTTGTTGCCTCTCTTGCTTTGCAACAACAGCAGTGCCATTTTTCTTGCTCAAAATCTTGTGGTACACAAGCGGGCCAAGCGCATATACATCGACTATCACTTCGTTCGTGAACTTGTTGCTTCTGGTAGGCTTCATGTTAGTCATGTTCCATCGTCACTCCAGGTTGCAGATATTTTCACTAAGGGTCTGTCTCGTAATCTTTTTTATTTGTTTCGTTCCAAGCTTTACATATCCTGTAGTCCTACACTTAGCTTTGGAGGGGGGGTGATAGAGTAGATAGAGGAGAGTTTGATACTGACTGATCCTATGATTGATCTTGATTGTCTAGTGTGTGTGTGTGTGTATATATATATATATATATATATTAGTCTAGATTCATTCTATCTATAATTGTTGTAGTCTATATATTCCTAATATGACAAACACACCAAATATGGTGAATCACTTACTTTCAACTATCATGTAAAAAATGAAAGTCTAAATTAAATCATTAAAACAGTTAACAAATATTTCAAACATATGAAATAATTATAAATTTCCTTATTGTTACTTCTATCATTATTTTAAAAAATAAAATTCTAAAACAAATCATTATAACAATTACATTTGCTAGTTGTAACTCGTATAGTTAGTATATATCTTGCTATCAATCATAGTCTAATTAAGTCATTAAACGAATAACAAGCATTCTGAACATATAGACTAATTTATACATTTGTTAGCTGTAAAGAAAATGAAAATCTAAACAAAATATTTAAAATTGTTAACATACATTCTAAATATATATACTAATATACACAAATACACACACATTATATTTTACAGTTGTAAGTTTTGCAAAACGTTAAAGTTTGAACTAAGTCTTTAAAAAGATTGACAATTGTTATAGACGCACGAACGAATATATACATTTCCTAACTAAAGAGAACAACAAAATACATCTTAGTATATTTCAAGGTTTTCAATATCACAAAGTTCACAACACATGAAGAAACAACTTAAGGCTAAATGTTCTGCATATCTGTATGACACAGGTCAAACAACCAATAGAATTGCCTATAACCATATAGCTAGCAAGTTATAGAGGTCGGTTATTGACGAAAGAAGTTTAAAATAAGTAAGTAAGATGCATACAACAATTTAATCGGGGCCAGGGTGAAGGACCAATTGCGGAATGACGAGGTTGTCAATGCAAGGTCTAAGGGCCATGGCATTGCACCCACAAACAAAAAAGCTATTGACTTAGAAACTTTAATGCATTGCCATTGAGCCGAAGACGGACCTACATCAGTACAGCAGCTGGGCTGCACATCAGTAAGAGCACAATACATGGGGTTGTAAGAACAAAACAATAAAGAGCCATACAAATGCAATTCTTCCATACATAACTGTGGAATGCAAAACTCAAAGATTGGAATGGTATCTTTCCAAGGTTGAATGCAATATGCACTTCAAAGACATGAACAACACAATCCATATCGATGAGAAATAGTTCTATTTAACTGAGGTAACAACCCAGTATCTACTATCCCCTAACGAGCAAGAACCATATAGAGCTACACAAAACAAGCATTACATTCCCAAGTTAATATTTCTATGTGCTATATGTCGACCACTTATAGATCCACAAGTTAATGTTTTGTTTGATGGAAAAATATGGGTGTTCCCATATGCTGAATATAAAACAGCCAAGAACAATAGTATAAACAGGCCTAGGGGAACACTGGTTCTGACTCCTATAGAATCTATCAACCGTGATTGCATTAGGAAAAAGCTAATTTATGAACTAATTCCAGCCATCAAGGCTAAATGGCCACCTTGGGCTAGTAAAATAATTTTCATTCAGCATGACAATGCTAGCTCCCATATTTTATCTAATGACCCAAATTTTAGAGCAGCAACCAATTCATATGGGTTTAGGATCAAGTTAGTGTGTCAGCCACCAAAATCACCTGATTTAAACATGGGATATATACCAATATAACCCTACCTACTTGACATAAGTGCCAATATAACCCTCAGATAATTTTTAGTGCAGATAT
>JAULKJ010140012.1:0-14916 GCA_032355405.1 Rubia balearica | reverse complement strand
TGTACAAGTAATCAATGTTGACTTTCGAGGCCCTTCCATTCACCCATACATGCCCAAATCGCAAAGTCGCAATCGTATATTATTCAATTGAATTTTAGGATCGCCAATTTCGTGATTCGACAATTTCAAATTTCTTGGAGGTACCTAAGTGCAAAAAAGTAAAAGTTTTACTTGTTACTCCAAATTGAAATCCGCTTGAACGTGGTGCTTCTCTATACACCCCCATTTTATTTTCCAAATACGTAACGGAATATTTACCATTGATCGGGCACAAGAACAATTACTACAGAGGAAGGCCTGAAGAGGCACATAAGTATTGATCTCATCCCAGACTTTCTTGAGTGCCCCATAATAAGACGCGACAGATTTCCCACCTTGGCGACAATTTGCCAAATCGGTACTAAGTTGGAGCATTCGAGAACCATTACCAACGGAGAAACGATGATGCAACTCCTCTCAGAGTTTGAAAACTTTATCTGGATAGGTTACAGAAGACCGAAGTGATGGATCAATAGACTAAACGATCCATCCGATCAACATGTTGTTGACACTGTACCAGTCATCAAGGTCAATAGAAGCATCAACAACCTGAGTGATAAGGATGTCAATAAAACCATACTTACGCTTTGCCTTAAGATTGTTCTTCATTGAGGTTGTCATTTCCTGACAGTTGTCCCCTTTGAGAACACCCCGACAAAGAGATAAGCCTGTATGATCAGAGGGTGAAGGTAGAATGGAGAGGTATGATCGAGAGGATGCGGCAGTGGCTGAGGACCGACAGGCCAATCGACCGTAGACGGGGGGATGACGGCGTAATGCCAGCGATGGGGGAGGGGATGATGTTGGTGACGGAGCTCTCCTAATCTCCGATGGTGAGTTGGCGATGGGGATATTTTCGGGATAAAAAAATTAGGTTTCAGAGAGTAGGTTTTGATACCATGAAAGAAGGAAGATTTAGAGAATTGGGGAATAATGATCTGATCGTACATTGACAAGTGAATGAGAAATATTTACCCAAAATGTACAATGGTTAAATAAGGTAAAACACAATCTATTACAACACAAACACTATTACTTCTGTACTACTTGCTAAGAAGGACGTAGCATTGACACAAATTGCTCTAGAAGTTCTTTACAAGAAAAAAAGAGCAAATATTGTCCATCAAAAGCATATCTTAGATGGTGAGATAGCACTTTGTGATCATAATGTTAAGAAAATTATACAAGGCAAAAAAGACTATTTAGGTGAGATGGCACTTTTTGCATTGTGAACATATAAAAAAGTATGCACTCATATAATCTTTTTTCAGTCAAAATTATATTACTGTTGCTTGGTAATCAAAGATATTAGAAATAAAGGGATTGTGTGCAATTGTTATGTTTAAGTAGCTTGCCCAACAAACTGTTTCAATAATTGGACACTATTATGTAAGTTGATATATGAATTGTGTGCTTCCATATTATATATTCATATATTTAATTATAAATATATACATGTCTGTGTCATGAAAAGATTTAAAATACAAACCAGTACTGAAGAGTTCAATAATTTAAAATAACTAGATTGCAAGTTACATTTATAAAAAAATATCTTATAAATGAACTTTGTATAATGTATGCTCGAATGTGATCCACTGATGATTAATAATTTAGGTACTAATTAAAATTAAAAAATAACTTATAGTAAATCAATTTAATTTGTACTATAATTAAACAAATGTGACATATTGATGATGAATGATTAAGGTATAGGGGTTGCAAATAGATTTGGGCTGGTTAATTGATTATATGGGTGAATAGAAAGAAAAAAATGAAACTCGATTTCTTCTGTGACGGGTCCTAAATAGGTCGGGTCGTCGGATCAAAATTCAACTCGACCCATTTTATAATGGGTTATATGTTTTATGGCTCTCCTAAAATCATATGTTGTACGAAGTGCATATATGGGGTTTTTTTATTAAAAAAATTGAGATTTCATTCAGGTATTTTGATATAAATAATTAGTTTTGAAATGAATTTTGAGTTTAATTATGTGAGGTATTGTAAGGGCAATTTTGAAAATTAATCACTACAAGAAAAATGGCCTTTAGTGACAGATCGATTATAGTCACTAAATGTCAGAAATTCGTCACTAATGACTTTTGGTGACCAAAATCAGGTTGTCACCGGTTGGTCACATTATCTCCGTCACAATAAGTCTCAGTGACGATTTTTTCAATTGGTCACAGCAACTGATTTTAATGACCAAGTGTTTTTGGTCATAAATATTAGTGACGAAATATATTCGTCAATAAAATAGTCACCAATAAATAAAAAATGATCACTAATTTGTTGTTTTGATGACCAAAAAAATTCGTCAAAAGAGGTTTCAATGACAAAAACAATTTAGTCACTAAAATATTTAATGACCAATAACTTTTAGTAACTAAAACATTTGATGACCAATAATTTTTAGTCACTGCAAAAATGATGACCAAAAACTTCTAGTCACTAAAGAATTGATGACGAATAATGTTTAGTCACTAAAATTTGATGACCAATATTACTAGTCACTAAATGGGTCACTAAAGTTAATTTCCGTCCAGCCCTTTAAAGGATTTAGTGACGAAAAAGTTACCAATTTTTTTTTATAAAAAATGGTCACCGGCTGTAACAGCTGGTGACCAAATTTAAAGTCTAAAGTTTGGTCATAACATTTAGACAATGGTGACCAAATTGATAATCAATTTTTCATTTAATAATAATAATTAAATAAAAAGTCATTCTCAACATAAATGACAAATTAATATTTTAGCTAAAATCACAGTATTTGATTACATTCAATACTAATACTATACATAAAATCATTAATAATTAACTAAGAATCTAGTGTTTTGCCTTCAACGTGGTCCGCACTAAATAACAAGAAAATCCAAAACCAGGTTGCCAGCCATTGCATTCGGCCAAAGGACAAGAACCAAATTTCTCTGTTCATAAAAGTAACATAAATAAGCATGCTTACAGATCATCTAAAAAAACATGCTTACAAACAAGGAAGCAAGAAAAAGAGCGAGAAAAATGACTCACCTTTTTCTTCCTCATCTGTAGGAGACATTTAATCCATCAAAAATTAGCAACTGGGAGAGAAAATAATTTAAATGAGGAAAATTATTATTCCAACAAGTATATGATTTCAGAAGATACAAAAAAGAAAGGAAAAATATGCTGCACAATCAAATATTCTGTCACAACAATAGTATGCTACAGCAATCAAATATTCTGCCACAACAAGAGCTTCGATCTAATAACAATACCAAGGTTTAGCGACTAAAACAGGTAAATTTAGATCAAGTCTCACAAGAATGATACTCATTCAGAAGACAAAAATGCCAAAACAATGTGCTTCTATGAAAATCCAGATATATCTTATACCTTTTACACTTAAAATACTGACCTCAACATGCAGGCATGTAAAATACTTTCTTAAACGCTATTAAAAAATGATTAAGCAGAAAGCGTAAAACCTTAAAGGCATCATACCATGTGGTATTCATACGTGCAGTAACTTCCCAATCTTTCAAAAGGCAAATCAAGTGGGTATCTAGTTTGAATAAAAATCTGAAACTATAGTAAGGAGAATCAGAATAAGAGCACATGCATTTCAATGGAATTAATATTTAAATGTACATTTTCCTCGATAAAGGCTTAGGATGATTCTAAAACCTCAGGGTTCTTTTCCATCTCCACTGTGAGTGCACCAATAGATCTGGGATGTAGTCTAACATCATCATCAAGAAATAGTACAAATTTGCTGTCTTTACGCATTTTCCCCCACCAATCTACAAAGCAGATTTTAATGGAAGTTGTAATTATACCCACATAAACTTGTCTATGAAATATGTGGCCAGGGGAGATTAAAACATGTCCAAATAGTTTAGCGCAGATTTCATATTAGGAAGCATTTATGTTGTGAAAAACTAAATTTAATAACCATGCAAAAACAAAATCTTCAGGTACTTTTTATTTCCACACATGAAATCTTTCTACTTTATAGTACTAAGCAATACAAAATGTTAAAACGTACCAGCTAGTTGTGAATTTTCTGACTTCAAGTGGTTGACAAACCAGTAACAATGACCTGCGCTTCAATATGACCTTGTCATATCGTCCAATCGATCAGGATGCCGGCATATTACATACATTACCAGGCAATGAGCATGATTAACCACATATTCAATACAAGAATGAACATAAGTCTGACTCTTCATGTTCAGGTCAGCCTTATAATTATGTAACTGAGAATGTATGTATTCAAGCACAAGGATCAAAAGTAGCAAAAGAAATTAAATCTACACAGTTGAATCCTAAAACAAGCAAGGACCCGTTGCTTAGTATAACATCCAACCAATCCTTACTTAGTATAATTGCATATTTCATAACTTTAATCTGATCAGTTACTGTTCAAATACAGCAATTCACTGTGATGTGCAACAAAGCTAAAGCTTCTTTCTGCCCATTATTTATTTAATATAAACATTGATAACAAGGTCAGAGTAGACTACCTAATTAAATAAGAATTAAGAAGTTTCTCCTACACAAGAAATTTATCACCAAAAAAAGAGAGGAGAAAAACAGATCAAGGAAGAAAAATACTATTGATATATCTAGTAAACAATATTAGCATAATTAACCATTTAGGTGCAGAAAATTGAACGAAGCTGTGCAACTCACATATCCAAGGAGAGCAGATGTGACCAGAAATATAAAAGCAGTAAGTGTTATCTGCGTAGAAAGGTAATAAGAAAGTACATTTGTCAACATTTCACAGAAAAGCTTAATGTTCTCAACAAACGATGTAGGATGCAAAAGCACTTACCATTTTGGGTCTGAAAAAGCATCAGATACATGCACGAGAAGAAGAGGCATCAGTTAGGGAATGATTAATGAATATGAATTAAATAATGAAATAATCAATTTAACTCCCTAAGAAGAATGCTATCATAATCAGCTTGAGCGGGCATGTCGCAAAAGATCCTCCCTTAGGATTATAATCGCCCAAGTCTATTGGCCTCTCCATTCTCAATCTCCTTTCTGTCAGTATATACTACCTTCTTCCTTTTTCAAAGCTCATTTCTTGCTTCGGTTGCTTCACTGAGCAATTCTTCCTTTTCTGTTTCAGGCAATAATCGATTCACTGGAGTAGTTTTCCTTGTCTTATACTCACTAGCAACAAAAATAAAGTTGGCTGTTAGAGCCACATCTTATGCATCATCTTCTCTTCCTGCAAAGAAAGGAACCTTAAACTATCAGTGAGAAAAATAACTAAGAGCATCTTTGAAACATCTATGCCATTCTATCAGTCACCTGGGAAAGGAGTTCCTAAAAGACAATTCATCATTTACATAATCTGCATGAAATCAACAGACAATATGAAGTTCAAAAAAAAGAGAAATTTATCCCATTAACAATTGCTTCTGAAGATATAATACTCCATAGTATTCCCAAGCAGACAGTAAAGTCCACAACAACATGTAACTGAGAAAAAGATGAGCATTTAACTGATACAGTTCTGATTTCTGTACTCGAATGCTGGAAGAAAATATAGATTCACACAGCATCGTGTTTATTTGCAACAGGTTGATAACATGAAATACCAAGTAAGTTATTATGACCACAAGTTGGATGCAGGGACAATCAGTATGTTAGAAAGTTTGATACTGGCATCACATTTAATAAATGATATCTCATATCAGTAGCCTAGGAACAACGTAACTTTTCATTCTTGATCGCTGCATATACCATTAAAATAGGTCCTAGGAACATAATTAGTAGATAGATTTATGTGTGAATCGTTCAACTGGAAATTAATGGGCTAAAAGAGTTTAATTGGACTTGATGTAGCAAAAAAGTAGACAATTCCAGGATAATGTCCTTATATTTTCAAAAATCAATATATGTAGCAAAAATCCAACATTAAACATTGATCTAATTATATAATCTTTTATTTTGTATACCAAGAAAGCATTGAACTTGAGACTCTCCTTCTTCAAAAGGTTTAAACCATCAAAGGCAAACTTATTTATGATCCAAATATTCCAATTCTATCATATTAAATAGCTCTTTGTCATCAGCTTAAACAGATTATATTGTCAAAGCAAGGGTCACACTGCAAAAGATATATGAAATTATAATAAAAATGTCAGAGAAATACAGAATGAAAAGAGAAACAAATATATACATCGCCTGTCACTGCACTGTGGCACACAAAATATCTCTAAGCACCAAAAGATAACCACCGTCACAGTTGCCACACATAAATCCACAGCATGAAAGGAGATCATTGACTGAGAGCGAGATATTCTGCAAAACCACGATAATGACATCCCTTTTGTTTTAGTAATCTAAAATAAGTGAAACTTTTACTCAGGTTGTCGGCCATGATAGCCAAATTGGACGCAGAAGCAATCCGAGAGTGATTCAGCAGCACCAAAATCCCATCAAGAAACCCAGGGTCCCTGATAAGTTTGATGCAAATTGCTTTACAGTTAGCATTGATCTTATTATTTTTGTGTTTTGTCTTATGGGATTGATTCGGCCATTCTATGTTTTGTTGGTTTTGATTTAATTGTCAAAAATCATCATTGTCAAATTTTCTATGAACAACTCACATCGCACATTTCAAGCTTAACATCGACCTTGAATACCGTCAACATATCTGAACCATAACATCAGGTATCTACAAGGTTTAGGCTTCATAATGTAATTTTAGGAGACTAACGACAGAAGAACCCCAAAACTCATACAACTGTATAACTTCTACATCAAGATTCGTACAACTAGATGATATCAGTCCAAATATGAAGTATGCGCATTTGACTAAGAACTATAGATTAGTTGAACTGAAATCCATAGTGTTTTATACGAACAGATATGTTCGTCATCAACATCACCTAGATGGAAAAAATGATGGCACATCACGCAGCCTGAGAAAACTCTCCGCTTTTGATTAGCACGTCCAAATCATCATCTGATTCGCATAAAATTTCAAGTAAATTAACTCGATTCAAAATTAATTCATTCAGAACCCGCGATATTTGGGGAAACAGAAAGAAAACCTATTGGAATTACCTGGATTGAAAGGCAGTTCACCGGCTTCAATGAGCTTATGAAGGCAAAAGAATACCCATAAGCAACAGGGACTGAGAGTTCGGACATAAACAATTGAAATTCCGATCTCATTAGCAACGTTGCAGGTAAAACCGAAGCAGCCATCTGTTAAAATAAATTTGACGGGTTTCTGGTCTTAGTCAGTACCAGAACGCATCCTGTGTAGAGGGCCTCCACCATGCGAGGGGTTGTAACCTCATACCCGTAGCCGCAGCTGGAGATGCAGTACTTTCTCTTCCGCATCAGTTTCATGCTTCGGCCCTGGGGGAACTCGCTGTGGACTTGGACGTCTCTGTCTTTGTTCTCCCAGTGCCCCAGCTGAATAGGCCGGACAAGAAGAGTAGAGGTTGATGGGGAACGGGGAAGGAGGAAGAAGATGAAGACGAAGCGAAGAGAAGAGAAGGAGGAGAATAAGTGAACATAGGCGTGAACGTACAACCCTAAAACGATTACGAATGGAGCTCAACTGCGATAAAGAAGAGGAACAGGGAAGAAGATAAGGGAATTAGAAGGCAAAACAGCGTCGTTTTCTCAAACTAAGGAAGTAAAAAAAAAGAGAAAAGTTATTTTTATAACCCTGCCTACTTGACATAAGTGTCAATATAATACTCAGATAATTTTTTGTGCAAAAATAACCCTACCTAATTGATGTCAGTGTTATATAACCCTATAAGTTTAATACAACATACCCACCATTGATTTTATTCATAAACAAGTTTAACAGTTTTGTATTTTTTTTATAAAACTAAAAATAATTTTGCAAAGCTACTATTAATTTTATTTTCTTTATTAAGTTAGTAATATATAATTAAATATAATATTATATTATTATTTTAAATTATATAAAAATAAATCAAATTTTATTTATTATTTAAATATTATTACATTTAAAAATAATACATTTTATTTAAATAAATTATAAAAAATTATAATTTTTTATATAATTTTGGTCAATTTGGGTCGATTTGGGTCGACCCATAACCCAGTCCGACCCGATTCTAAACTATGGGAATTTTGACCCGATCGACCCATTTATCCCAAAATTTTGGGTCAATTTGGGCCGGGTCAGCTGATCCGCCCCGACCCGACCCATAAACACTCCTAGTTCATACCAATAGAAAATAATCCTTATTATATGGTGCTTTACGATTAAATAAAAATTAAACTATAATTAAAGAGTTTGTCTCTTGAAAGACGATATTTTCATAAGTCATGGAAAGACCAAAGTTTAAAGTGTAAATTAGAATAAATGAAGATAAATTTTTTGCCTTGTATGAATCGGGTTATAAACTTTATGACTGCTACACGTTGCATAATAAAATTATAATATTAAAACTCAGACCTTTTACCTTTTATTATTCTAATTAAATCTTATTTTTCCATAAACCTATGGAAAGACGATCTTTCCCAATGACCCCATTAAATTTTAAAAGGTTTTGGATTAGAATTGTAATAATATTTGACTAGTGTTTCAGTCTAAATGGGTTTATCCCATATCATATGTTGTAATCGCACATCGTGCAAATTTGAGCTTAATATAAAAGGATGGGAACCCTGTAAACCCTCGTCTACTATTGACACTTTAATTATATAAGAAAAAGACCGCGTCAAAAGGTTAGATGATCTAAAATAAGATTTTGTGTAATAAAAACAAGACTTTGTGTATTTGAGGGTAATGTTTTCTTGGTTCACAGGTCATATATATATATATATATCTATCTATCTAATTCCAGTTATTTTCACTATTTTTTAAAATATGTTTTGATTTATTTGGTTCAGGTTAATTGGTTTTGCCCCGACAAAATCCAAAACCGAAACCCACCATAATTGTACTTGTGAGGAGAACACGTCTCTTCTTTCTCAGAATCACATGACCGTGATCGCACGACTACTTGGATCCCATTCATGGAATTCCATAATCGGGTGATTTGATATCAAGTTATGGTTACAGTGTTGGTCCTCTTATTCTTAGCCTTTTGTCCATGAAAGTAAGTTTTGGTGAATTAAACTGAATTAAATTAAATTGGAGTGCGGATAAGTTCGAGAGAACAAGGTCGAAGTATCTGTAAAAGTAGTTTTATCTATCAAGAGACGGATTTTTAATTCATAGATATTGGTTGAAATTACAATTCTACGTTTACCTTGAATGGAAATATATCAGTAATGATTAAGAAAATGAAAATGTTATCATATAAGAAGTTAGTTTATTTGTTTATTATGAAATATAAACATATAATCATTACTAATTATAAACAGTAAATTAGTTTATCAGTAATGAAATGCTCATTTTCTTTTATATGAATATCAGTAATAAACATATAAACTAACTTCTTATCTCAATAAACATATAATAGAAATTGTTTGCTTTTTGGATGGTTTCAACCGGGGATATTGAAGTCATTTTGACTAATCTAAATCCAAGTTGTCTAAAAATAACATACTAATATTATAATATGATACTGATTTAATTATTTACTATATATAATCAATCATAACTTATACTAATATTATAATATGTTACTAATTTTAATTATTTACTATATATAATCCATCATAACTTGTTAAAATATATAACTTCTTAATATATAATTAAAACCATAAATATCTCATTGTACTATATATATGTATATATATTACTGAAGAAAATATAAAGAAACACATAATTTGAAATAACAAAAAATTTAATTTTTTAATACATTGATAGAGTACTTCTGATAGAAATATGTATACATATTATTTATTAATTAATTTATGCATGATAAAGTCTTGTTTTAGACTGACTAACTGTTAAACGAGGACATTTTATAATTAGTGAGACTAATAAGGTCATTTAATATTTACCTTTATTTATTGCTATGAGATACATATAATTATGATAGACTTTTAAAATGAATCTCAACATACAAATAATTACTTTTTAAATAATTTGAAGGAAATATTATAAAAAATAATCAAATTTTATTGTATTCAATGTTTAACAATTTCTAAATATCTCATATACGTTTTCTTAGATGACTAAACTTTAAAGTTTTAAATAAAATTCTTTGTTTTCAATTTAAATGTAAGACACAACATGTACAAAAAGTTTAATCCTAATATTTTAATTAATAATATTGCGCAACGTGCGATGTTATTCAGCTAGTATTTTAATAAAAGAAAATGAATATTACATTTATATGTTTATCGTAGAAGAATATTTTCTTTTAAGTTGTGGAGTTTAATCTTACAAACAAAATAAAAATGATGGGATTTAATCTTACAAAAAAACTCAACTGAACTAATATATAAGAATATAAGCACAATCCTCATAAGGCATACGGGAAGCCCTCTTCTACACAAACCTAAATCCATCATCTCTCCTTTTCAAAGGAAAAAAAAGAAATTTTATAAAAATCCACCGTCTCTTCGGTAGACTCACAGACAAGGCGTGGGATAGGTGATGGCGGGAAGATTTTTGATCGGCTCAAACGACGCGGGGAAATTTATGGCGCGACGAGGCAATATATATATATATATATGAGGTCCTCTGTTTTCTCCTTGTTCCCAAGATTACTCTGAATATTCATCATCAACTTCATTGCTTGTTAATTGCCATTGTTTTATGGTGCTGTGGCTGCTTTACTCATAAATTAGCCTCTACATTTGCATAAAGAAATAGGGGGTTGAGGTGTGTACAGGTGAAGTCTGTGGCTAGTGCACGTTTTGTTCTTGATGAAATGTCAACATGAATGGTTCTTGTTTTGTTTTGTTTTTAGACTCCCAATTATTACTTTCCATTAACGTAGCTCTCCACTCACCTCCTCTAAAATTGTCACTTAACAAGCAAGCAGTGAACAGCGGATTCCGCAGATTTTTCCCTTTGTGCCAGCTTTCAATGATGCTGCTTCATATCTAGCAGAGACAACTTCATTATTTACTCGCTGCTTCACCGATTACTCTGGTAACTATTTGAACGGGACTTGATTTTGACCCTGTGTATACTGGTTTCTAAATTAGTAGTTTGCAAGATACATGATGTTTTATCTCATTACCATACTTGTCTTGTTAGAGCACTCTCTGGGATTTACATTGATCTTAACTTGTTAGAGCACTCTCTGA
This sequence comes from Rubia balearica, assembly GCA_032355405.1. Classification (NCBI taxonomy): domain Eukaryota; kingdom Viridiplantae; phylum Streptophyta; class Magnoliopsida; order Gentianales; family Rubiaceae; genus Rubia; species Rubia balearica. Next base: position 3,672 of record JAULKJ010140012.1, on the reverse strand, counting down.
GATTTACTGTCAATGTGCTTTCATCTCTCACTGAGATGTGGAAACCTTCAGAAACTGATCCAGATGACCTGTATGGAATCGACTATGATATGCCATTACCACATGCAGTTAAGAAATGGAAGGCTTTGGAAGGAATGAACAGTTTGGAAGGCTCATCTTATTTTGGAAGCAATGATAATACTGAAACCAGCATACCAACTAGACCATCTGGTTTTGTAGATTCTTTTACATCAGATGGAAGATGATTAGTAACAGAGGTTAAAATTAACTGATCGCATTTGTTTGCTTGAGTGTAGATTTAGTTGATTTTGCACCCACCCAGCTCCATTCCAATGTCCTGTTCTTTCTTTCCTTTTACCCTTTTTTTTGTTTGTTATAGGAGTGCTTATATCTTGATTGCTAGAAGTCTTGTGAATTGCTTTGTTGCCAATTTCACCTGGCAGCCAGGTTACTTTTTGTGTTAAATTTTAAGAGCATCTTGATTGATACAGTTGTTGTTGGCATTGACATCCGTCACATCCCCTATCACCTTGGGGATTGGATTTATACTATTGCCCATTAGTATCTAAATGCAAATTACAATATCGTTGCATAGGTCCTGGTATTCTTTGTTTAATCATTGTCATAGTTATTATCCTATTTATATATTATTCCAAGTTGTTTTCAAGTGTTTGATAAATTAGCAAACTTGATAAAATATAAAATACTTTATTAATGGTGCATTGATATCACGTCAATGACACATTTCATCGATGATGAGGGTTACAATATATAGGCCTACAACAAACCAAACTCTAACGGGAATAGGATTCTCTAAGTCTATATGAAAATTACCATCTATAACTAATTTTATAAGGAAAGTAACTACCATCTATAACCTTTCCCTACAAGGGAAATGATTTCTTATTTCCTTATCACCTTCCCTCAAGTTGAAGCATGAGATTAAGAATGCCCAACTTGTGAATAAGATTATAAAATTGCTAATCATTAAAAAGAATCATTTAGCAGCGATGCGGGCTTGCTCAGAAGCATCGGAACTGGAACCAGGAGTAGTTATTGGTGCAGATCAGTGACACACACGATCAGCGGTACGGTAGGTAGTACGTGCCGGAGCGTGAAAAACATGCACGGCAAAACCGAGTAGGCATGGACAGTAAACGTTCACGGTAGCTGTAGAAGAAGCTGTGGCGACCGTCGTTGCAAAATCTGCAAATCAAGTAGGTAGAGGCATAGTGGAACGTAAATTTGGGCGGTGGCGCGTGAACATCACTCTCTGGCAGATCAGAGTCGTACGAATCGCGGCCACCGTTGAGGAGGTAGCGACGATCGGAAAAATAGCAACCGGCTGGGCGGTAAATGACAGCAGCGGCGCGTGTAGTGTAACGCGTGGCTTGACGCCGGCGGCTCAGGCGGAAGACAGCAGCGGAATTTTTTTAGAGTTTAGGTCTCAGAATTTTTAAGCTCTAATACCATGATAAAACATAAAATAATTTATTAATGGTGCATTAATATCACATTAATGACACGTCACATCGACGATGAGGGTTACAATATATAGGCCTACAACAAACCAAAGTCTAACGAGAATAGGATTCGAAGTCTATATGGAAATTACCATCTACAACTAATTTTATAAGGAAAGTAACTACCATCTATAACCTTTCCCTATAAGGGAAAGGATTTCTTATTTCCTTATCAAAACTGAAGAAAATTTTTTCTTTCAAGATGTCTCCTACTTGAATGAAATCTCTTGTCATTCCTTCATGTTTCTGATATTTTTTGTTTACTAGATTCACATCATCATTGTTTATGTTGGATTAGGCTTGGAAGGAAGTTGAATGCCCTGTTTGTGTCGTGGCTGAGGATGGCACCCTTAACGCACCCAACGACGAAGTGGTCTCTTTAGCATTCTCTGGATTGGCAATGCTGGTGTTGAAGGCTGTTACATTCGGGTCATTTTTATGGGATTCTAAAGGTTATTTCGATTCAAAGTACCATTTCCTTAAGGTTTAGAGATCATATGAATCCTATCTTTACAATCCAGTATAGTTAATTATTCTAGTCGTATACATCACTCTCTGGATTAGTCTATACCCTGTTGTAAGTGGAACAAGTATAGTTGCAAAGTCACCGGGGATAGAGCATTGCGAGATTGGGTGTTTGACGAGTCTGCAGAAAACATGCATAGGAACTTTGAAGATATCGAATCAAGGGGTAAAGGACGGTGCAAGTTCTTTCAAGCTTGTAAACTTGAGATGGTCACTGAATTCTGAAGCATATGCATCAGCATATTGTTATAGAAAAGTGCTAAGTGGGTGGTGATGAACTAATGATAATGTGCTTGATTAGTAAATAGGCTGTTGGCTTTTACCTGCAGTGGTCAAATTTTGTCGAAAATGTATGAAGTGATCACAATTTTATGTGACTGGGTGATAGGATATTTGGGGCCTAATCTTATCAAGATCTAGAGTTTGCTCTCTGTTTTCATACATTGATGTAACATGTGAACATTATCTAATGAGTCTGATTCTCTGTTTCGGAAAAAAATAAAAATAGTATTGGCTAGTTTGCTTGATACCAAACAAAATGGGTTCGTTAAAAACATAATACTAAAAAAAAGTCAAGTGAGTGACCGCAACTTTGGTCACTAAACACTAGTTTGGTGACCATTTTATATTTTGCCATCTCAGCTAGTCACAAAAGGTAGCCAAATTACTCAACTCGTATGCCCAACACTTTTCTGTAACCAATTTGTTGACAACAATTTCACTTGGTCATTAAAAGTTTATTGGTGACTAAAGTATAGTGACGAAAATATGTAAGTCACTAATACGATCATTAGTGACTAAATAATTTTTAGCCACCGGAATTCGGTCACGAAACCCCTGTTTTCTTGTAGTGTTGTAAAACATGGATATATTAACCGTAACTATCACCATATAGAATCTGTGTTGGATATATTTTGGTAATGCGCATCATGCATACTGGGTAATAAAAAAATTTAGAAACATTTGATGCGCACTCTCTATTTGCATCCAACCCCCACACACACTGTAGCAGTATTCATGGAAATTTGTCGTGTTCTTGCAGATTGATCTATAGTTGGAACTGGAACTGGCACTATTTTATGCGTGTTTGAAGACAGAAGGATCGAGTTTACTCACCATTGAACTCGTGTTTTACCTCCCGTTTGTAAATAATACAAGCACAAAGGATGATGAATCTGCTGGCAGTATTGAGAAAACCTGCAAAACACGAGAGGCAAATGGAGATCAGATACTTGGCATATGAGAGGTAAAACAGCTAATCCTCCGCCTGCATCGAGGAATACGACACCATCACTTAAAACCCCATCAAAATCCGCTTCAAGGAATACGACACCATCCAGGACTCTTGTTGACTCAGCATATCTTATGTCCTCCAGGATCTCCTCATCGTCATTTTCTATAACGTTCAACTTCAGTTCTAAGTTAAGGACTAGCTTTGTGTTGGAAATTGATTAAATCTAATTTAGTAGAATATCAATAACCACATTCAAGATCTCATGCATGTATTCAATCTGAATCTACCTAATGGTTTAGATTACCTTTGTAGCGTGCGGAGAAACGTTCAATCACGGAGAAGAGAATCTCAGATGCGATCCCTCTATATGTATCCACACAGCACGATCAG
>JAULKJ010139908.1:0-14919 GCA_032355405.1 Rubia balearica | reverse complement strand
CAACAGTGTCCATCCCATCCATTAAAAGTTAAAATCCTACCGAAAGAAATAAATGAATTTCCAACAAACTTCGACCGGTGACACCATATATATGACAACATAAATCATAAAATCCATCATCTTCTTCTTCTTCAACCTCTACACTCCCCCATTTTCTTCCTTCACTTCAACTTTCCATGGATTAACTGAGCCCTTCTTTCCTCTACCAACTTCAATCTCACAGATCCAAAAAAAAAAAAAAAAACAGCAAAAACCCTACTCAATTAACTATGCCTCCAGTTTCTAGACCTCCAATCATGTACACAAATGTCTCCAAAGAGAGGGATTTGTACACGAAGCTGGTGTTCGACCTGGGCCGATCTCCGGCGGAGTCCATGCAGGTGGTGGCGTTCCTGATGTGGCTGCAGACGCTGAACCCCGCCAACAAACCGATCGATTTTCTGGTCGGCGAGATGATGAAGGAGCCGACAGAGATCATCAATGGCATCGCCGGTGAGATCCTGGAGTGCCTGAAATCCGTGCAGAGCGAAATCATGCCGTTCACGGAAGGCGTGTACGAGATCTCCCTCCTCCGGGAGTTTCTGGCGGAGTGCACCAAGCTGAACATAACCCTTGTGCGCCTTTACAACAACCGCGAGAACGTCATCAAGGGGGTCAGGAAAATGGTGAAGGCTTTCAATGGCATATATGAAGATGATGATGAAGAGGATTCCAGCTCTACCACCACCGCCACCTCCACCTCCACCACCACCGTCAGCCCCCGACCACCTCCGGCTACTCCCGACGGCAGCAAATTCTGCAGTGATGGTGATGCTGGAGATCATGGAACTCCGAAAACTCTGAAATCTGATGCAAGCAAGGGCAAATCTGTGGAGATATCTGAGGGTACGATTCATCCTACTCGATTGAGTGTAATAATTGTGTTAAAATTAATTTATCTTGTTACTTTGGAAAGAATAAATCTCTATCCTTACTGCATATGAAAATTTTATGAAGTAAAAAATTCTGACTCTGCCACTGAATGAAGGACTTGAAGTGAGTTCATTTCCGAGTCCTGATCCCAACAAGGGAAAATCTGTGGAGAAATCTAAAGGTACGATTCATCCTACTCAATTGAGTGTAATAATTGTATTAAAATTAATTTAGTTACTTTGGAAAAAAATAAATCTTACTCCGTTAATATGGATTTTTTTAAAAAAAAATTAAAAAATTTGTACTCTGCGACTAAATGAAGGAGTTGAAGGGAGTTCAGTTCCGAGTCCTGATGCTGGCAAGGGCAAATCTGTGGAGAAATCTAATGGTGCGATTCATCCTACTCAATTGATTTAAAATTAATTTAGTTACTTTGTGAAAAATAAATCTTACTCCATTGCTGAATTTGAAATAAAAATTCTGACTCCGCCACTGAATGCAGGAGTTGAAGGGAGCTCAATTTCGAGTCCTGATGCAGGCAAGGGCAAATCTGGTGAGAAATCTCTCAGTACAATTCGTCCCATTCAATTGAGTGTAATAATTGTATTAAATTTAATTAGTAAATGAATCTTACTCCGCTACTGAATATGACAGTGAGTGCAGGAGCTGAAGGGAGTTCAATTTCGAGTTCTGATGCCGGCAACAAGGGCAAATCTGTGGAGAAATCTAATGGTACAGTTCATCCCACACAATTGAGTTAATTAATTGTGCTAAAATTAATTCAGTAAATTTGAAAGAAAAATACAAATATAAATTCTGATTCCGCCGCTGAGTGCAGGAGTTGAAGGGGGTTCAGCTCCGGCTAAATCAGGATCAACCTCCGCCGGTCTATATGTTCCTCCCCACCGCTACCACCGTGACAATCCCGATGACCGGACCGTTTTCCTGACCTTCTCCAATGGCTACCCCATTGCTGCCGCAGATGTTGCCGAATACTTCAACAGGTAATCAAACACATCAACTTAATTAGTAATTAATTAATTCAATCTTGGAACACTTAATAAGCCTGCCCTTTAATCAGGAAATTTAACGGCGATGTGATTGAAACAATCTACATGCAAGATGTGGCCCCGAATCGGCAGGTGCTGTATGCAAGGATGGTGTGCACCAAGGCCGCCATTGTCGACGCGATTACAGATCACGGTGGGCAGGCGATAGTGAAGTACATCATCAAAGGCCGGCACGTGTGGGCTAGAAAGTACGTCAAGCGAGCCTGGTCGGGCTAATCTGCTGCTGCTTCCATGAAAACATCCTTTTAGTATTACTGCATTCTGTGTGTTTAATTACTGTAATGTTCGTTGGATATGATTTCTTTCCCTTTCTGTTTGGGACGAGGACGAAGATGATGTGTGTGTAATAAAAGTAGCGGATCTGCACCGCTTGAACTATGGCCTGTAATAAATAAATCCCTTGTTTTTTATTTTCAAAATTCTTTTCTGGTTCTTTGTTTCTCTATAACCTTCTACGTATGCATGACTCTATTTTTTTTAATACTGGTATTTAAAAAAAAAAAATTTTGATTACGTACTCATAGTAAATTATGTCTATTGAAAAGATACTGAAAATTTGTTGAAATATCTGCCTCAATTTGTTAGAGAGATGATGACTATTATTATGAGGTTTTTGGTCACTTCAATTAATAATTAATTAATTTTAAGATGATGTTCAAGATTTATTATTAATTTATCAAAATGAAATTAATGTGAAACATAGTGCGGATTTAGGCTCTGTTTGACAGAACTGTACTTATAAGAAAAATTGTTTTATTTTGAAAGTAGGGAGATATGCTTTTCCTCCAAAAATAGTTTCTGATTTTAAAATAAATTACTTTTAAGCACTTTACCAAACACTCAAAAATATTTTCCTTATAAGCAAAACAGTTTATAAACTCTGTCAAATGGAGTCTTAAAAACCCATTGCTTGGGGGGAGGGTTTCCGTTTTCCCGGCATTTGCCATTTTTTTTCTACTAATTACTTCAAAGTATTAACCTTATCTTCATTTTTTTCAAAGGGAAAAGATTTCATTTCAAGATAATGGAATCTGTCCACTAACATTTGACATAAGGAATTCAGGGATAGTATCTAAAGGTGTTAATTCGGGTTATCGTGTCAGATTCGTATCTGGTCGGGTTGAGTTGGGTTACTATCGCGTCGGTTGAAAATGTGTCAGTTTTTTTCCTCGGATTGGGTTGTATTGGTCGAGTTAATATTGGGTCGATTTACTGTCGTGTAATTTTTATACTCAGCTCAGGTCGGGTTAGAATATTGGCGGGTTGGATCGGATCGTGTTAATATCGTGTCATTTTTTGTACGGAAGTTCTGTTCGGGTTTAATCATGTCAGTTTATTTTTATAATATTTCATATTGGATTCAGATATATTCGGGTTGGTTCCATTTAGATCAGGTTATTATGCTACCCGATTAAATTTGGGAATGTTTATATTATGTTTCAATAATATTATTGCTACAACTGCACTATTATCAGGTTCTATTTCGTTGTAACTTCTAGTTATACATTACTGGAAAACAGGTATATAGGCATAGTATGTCATTGTTGGAAGAATAATATCGGTGCTAGGATTTTCATAGGCACCGGTAATCTGGTAAATGAAACAAAATACTGGTTTGTCTGAATTTAATTCAACACCGGTTCATTAAATACCGATACTAGATACATGTGCCTAACAAGAAAAAATGTCTGAATTTAATATTTTCACGATTGATTTTGGTTGGATGACATATACCGGTGCTAATACCCGTGCTTATGACCGGAATAGTATTTTTTGCGGTTAAAATTGTGGTCAAAATATATATATATATAGCACCTATACCGGTACTGAGATTGTATTTAATTTGAAATTTTAAAAAATACATTGAAATTTTAAAACATCCCCACGAAGCTACATTATAATTTTATAGGTATCGATATGTTGATGAATGGCACCAATAGTCATACCAGTGCTCGATACATAGATAAATTTCCAACATTTACAAGCTAGAATAGGAAAAAAAAGTTTTGAAAAATGGGTTTACAGTATGTGTTACTCCAGAACATGTAATAGCGCTTTCCAACAATTCACCAAAAAAATTAATTAATTTAATATTTATATATTTAGGCAACAATAAGAAAAATCATGTATTCTGTAGCAATGGATAATGGGGTAACACAATTTTTTACCACATTGTAATTTTCCAAAACTGTACAAGTAATCAATGTTGACTTTCGAGACACTTTTGTTCACCCCATACATGCCCAAATTTCAAATTCGCAATTGTATATTATTAAATTTCCTTTTGGTGTCTCCAATTTCGTGGCAGGACCTAAGTGCAAAAAGCAAAAATTTTACTCGTAACGCTAAATTGAAATTCACTCGAAAGTGAGGCTATCCTATACAACCCATTGTATTTTCCAAGTACGTAAAAAATATTTATCGACAATCGAGCATAAGAACATTTCCGTAATCATTTCTGATTTCCCTTTCTTTCTTCTTGATAATCAACTTTAAATTAGTCTAGAACATGTATTGGCATTTTTCAACATTTAACCAAAAACTTTATTTATTCAATATTTCTATATTTAGGCAAGAATAAGAAAAATAATGTATTTTGAAGTAACGGGTAACGGATAATGGGGAAACACAATTTTGCGTCACAGTGTAATTTTTCAAGATAAACAATCATCAATAAATGAAAGAAAATGCCATACACAATAAAACTAACTAGTACACACTAAATATTAACAAGTGCTACGTATAACTAAACAAATGCATACTATAACGTCTCAGACACTGTACGTTCCCAACGGTACTCAGTTGCTCATCTGTCAATTCTTTCCCAGTGCATTAGATAGGATATTTTTAGCATCTTTTCAGTGTGCGGAACAAGATCCTTCTTTTATCACAACGTCTACAGTAGTACTCAACAACAATGTCTGGAGAAACTCTGGACGACTTCTTATTTATTCAACTTCTTCAGTTCGATATTTGTTGGAGACAAATATCAAAAAGCGTATACTTAAGACAGTTTAAGCAGAGAAGACCAACAATTCAAAAAGAAGTCAAAACGCATCAATTTACACAATAGAAAGACATATCTAGTGAGCTAAGAAACAATAAGAAGAGTGTCAAATTCTACTTTTTTCTCTTAAGGCTTTGAAAAAATTGAAGGAGAAATCGTTGGAGAAATTACCTCTAACTATTAAGATCTTCAAATTGCAATTATTGCCGAAGAAATTGCTAGAGAGAGAAGACGATGAAACCGAGAGGGAGAAGGTGGCATTGGAGAGGAGAGGGAGGTGGCGTCAAGGAGAAGGATGAGAAGATGGCATAGATGAGAAGGAAAACGTTGGTGCCGAGGGTGTCAGATTTACGTACTATAAGTTTTTAGATCTAAACTAAATGGGATTGGCCCGTGAAAATTAATCAAATTTTATTAATTTTAAGCCCGTCCCTGACCTGTCCATAAACTTATAGACATGTTGCTTTTCCTGAAATTTTCTCTAACAATATATCAAGTAGGTGCGGCAAATGGGCGGACGTGTCGAATGTGGGTCGGGTAATATGGATAGTTAAAAAATATGGGTACGACCCATTATGACCCGTTTTATAATGGGTTTAAAATGGGTTGGGTCAAAACGGGTAAAGTTGAAGCCCGTTCAACCCACGAGTTAAAAATCATTCAATACATGAGTCAAATATGGGTAAATCCACAGATTTCAACCCCATATGAGTTGACTTATAAACGCATATGGATCAACATATAAATGTGAGATTTTTTTTTTATATTTTCTTAAAATTCAGTTCTTAACATTTCTAATCATGTTTCACGTTTCCAATAAACTAATTGGTTTTTGTTATGAATTGGGTAAGAAACAATGTCCTACTCATCCATAGTTAAGGTTGAAGAAATGTTAATACTACAAATTGGCATCATCCACGGCCTCATTGCAGGTTATGTTAATATTACACATAGTTTGACTAGAGAATCCTTCCCTGTGAACTCGTATGGCTTGGGGAGTTTTCTGACGACAAAATCTAGCTGATTCACGTATGGCATTTCAGGTGGTGGAAGCGGGGGGTTCCATGGTGCAGTGGCGGGTTTGTAACTAAAGAGGAGGTAAAGAATGAGGGAGTTAAAGGAGGGAGGGTGAAAAATGGGTCACGGTGAAGAGTGAAAAATGGGTCACGGTGAAGAATGAAAAATGGGTAAACCTGTGGGTTCATTTATTTTTCTAACTCGCGATCAACCCCTAAACCCAACCTATTCGACCCATATTTTTTAGTTGTGCATTGAACCCGTTGTCCACTTAATCCATTACCTATTTTACTCATACCCATCCGGGTTTAAAGTTAGAAAACCCATTCGACCTGCGGGTTACATATCCATTTTGCCAGCCCCAATATCATGCAAGTATAGAGTCGAATCCAAGAGAATAGATGTTATTTCACATTCAATTTATATTTCGGCCAGACTTCTTGAAAATAGGGTTTGTGGGTATGAATGGTTTTCTATTTAAAACTAATTTAAACCGAATAATAAAGAAAAGGACCATATAGTAGAGAATAAATATATTTCATTTAATAAATTCCATATATTATCTCCATACAATAATCAAAGACCGTCAGAGTTCGTTCAATTCCTAATATTTTTCTCACTCCTTAAATATACACCAGTAATACACATATTGGTTAAGTAATTAATCATGCAAACAATAAAAACTCAACTAACAATAGCTTTGTGACAAGAAATTATATGAGATACATGCAATAAGGACCATAAACATACATCAATATCACATATAACCAAATAATCTATCAATCAGCAGCATATAGAACGTTGTCAGTCAATAATGCAATCATGACTCAAGAGTGACAAATATGAAAAACATCAATAAATCTAGTTGATTAGACTAGACGAATCAACGTAATCCAATGAATTCGAGAAAAAAATAATTCAATACAATATTTAGGAATGAATAGACGCTGATTAATTCCAAACCTCACATCGTCAGATGAAACTAAGAATTTAGTACTTCATTAATTTAAATCTTAAAAGTAAAAAAAATACTGATTTTATTTTCAAATGATAGATTTCAAATATAATCTTGAATGAGACTGTGTATCATGTCTTGAAAATTCTTGTCCTATTTATACAAAATAGATGACTAACTAGAAAATGAATAGAATAGTTATCCTAATCTAAATATAATGATCCTAAGCGAAAGTCCTTTATTTGATATAAAAATCGTGTCCTTGTTGGTAATAGTTCTACTCTTAAAATTATACATGTTGGTCACTCTCGATCCATTAATTCGTTAACCTTGTCTGATATTCTTCTTGTTCTTCATATTGCTAAGAATTCGCTATTTATTAGCAAGTTGACTCGAGATATGAATGTTGTTATTTACCTTGATGATATTTCTTTTACTATTAATAACAAGTTTATCTGGGTTGTTATTGGCCATGATCACAAAGAGAGAGGCTTATATGTTTTGGATTATGGCGATACTTCTTTAGTTCCATTTTTTGAGTCGAATAAGGGTAAAGCATCTTTTGAACGTTGGCATTTTAGATTGGATCATGTTCCTCATTGCATAAATTCTTCCTTAAGCAAGTTTAAATGTTTGTGTATTAGCAGTTTGCTTCCTAAACCATATCACGTGTTCATTTTGTGTGATGACAAATTGAAAATGGCTTGCATTTGTTGAAAATGCTAAATGTGTCTCACATACTCTTGATTTAGTATATTGTGATCTTTGGGGATCTACTCTTGTTTTTTTCTCATGAAGGCTACATAATGTGATTTTTTTGTTAATGACCTCTCGCTTTATTTGGTTGTATACCATACTTGACTAGTCTAATTTTGTGTATGTATGCCTACACTTTGAGGCCTTGGCCGAAAACTACTTTGACAATTGTATCAAGTTTTTTCAAATTTATTATGGTATTGAGTTTCATAATTCTTGCATGTGATCTCATTTTCTTGCAGGGCATTTATCATCAAATTTCATGTCCTAATATATTAAAAACGAATGGTTGAACTGAGTGCAAACATGGTCATATTACTGAGATGAGTGTTTCCATGCTTTATCACTATAAATTTTCTATGAAGGCTCAGCACAGTCTTCCGTGCATTTTCTTGGGGTATAACTCTCAGTACAAGGGTCATCAGTGTTTTGATCCCATGGTTAAGAAGGGGTTTATTAATCGTAATGCTCGGTTTGATGAGACCTTGTTTCATGTTATCCATTGAGGTGTTTCTTCTTCTCTGTCTTCTCTTATTGTTTCAACTTATTAGAATCATGGGTTCCTATCATAAAATCAATTGGTACTATGTAGGGGTGACCCATGATCTTATATATTGAGTCGTAACCTTGTCAACCACCGATGTGGGACACTAACACGCCCCCTCACGTGAGGAGGTATTAAGCATCTCACAAACATGGCTATAAAGGGGTCACATGCTTGTGGGCTCTGATACCATATTAGAATCATGAGCTCCTATCATAAAATCAATTGATACTATGTAGGGGTGACCCAACGATCTTCTATATTGATTCATAACTCTGTCAATCACCAATGTGGAAACTAACACAACTTTCAACCTAATTGGAATCACATTCTAACTCTCCCACGCAGCCTTCACCAGCATCTTTCCCTGACATACCCTCGTCATGCGTCCTGTTTCCTTCCCAACCCAAGCCTTCACCCGCGTCCTTCCCAGACATGAGTCATGACCTCATTTATTGTTGATAATTACATTCTGTCTCCGACTATCCAAGTCCAGTCTGGTGCTTCACATCTGATTATGGCGTCACCACCGCCTATTCTGTCTGTGTCGTCACCCTTTCCCTAACCGTGTCACTGGTGATCAGTCTTTCACTCGGTCATTCCATGACCACACGATCCCTCACTAGTTCATCCAATCCTAAATATTATTATGAGGTCTCATGTCTTCTTTCTTTAATGCCTTCCAGACAGAGCCTCACATTCACTTTCCTTTGAAACCCAAATTGGGCTTTTTTTGCTACTGATGCAGAAATAATGGTTCTTCACAATTAGCATACTTGGTAGTTCTTTCTTTCCCTTTCTAATGTCAAATTTGTTGGCTCCAAATTTGTTTATAGGCATATTTCGAATAAATATGTTGAATGTCACAAGGCAGCTTGGTTGCTTGATCAGAGTTTTTTTAAAATCTTTCAGAATACTATGATCACACATTCATCCCAGTTGTGAATGTGTCTATTCATAATTTTCTTTCTCTTGCCACAATACACAAGTGTCCACTTCATCAATTGGATGTCAATAATGTATTTTGAATGGTTTTCCTAAACTATTCTATTTACATAGTACAAGTTAGCATCTAGGTATAGAGATCCTTTTTGTGATGACTATGTTTGTGGCCTTCAAAATGCTATATACGGTCTCAAACAAGCTTCTCGAGTTAGGTTTCAGCAGCTCAACTTTTTTCTTTTGTGCCATGGATTTGTTTGAAAGCTTTTAGATACTTCTTAGTTTGTGTATGCCCCAAATCCTCTCTCTTTTATCTCATTGTTTATGTTGATAACATCACTTTGACTGGTAACGATTCTGCTTTCTTTGTTAGTTTATTACTCGCAAACCGCGAGTTTCCCATCACTAATTTAGGTGTCTCCAAGTACTTTCTTGGCTTGGAAGTTGTGTCTACATCTAGTCTGATATTCGGTCAATCCATTTATGCTCGTGATATTCTTCATTTTGTTGGTATGACGAATGTGGTGCCTTTTTTTACTCATTGTGTGGCATACTCTCAGTTTTTTAGTTCTACGGGTGATTCTTTTGATAATCCCAGGCTTTAAAGTTCTTTGGTTGGCACTTTTCAACATTTAAGTATCACTCTTCCCAATTTGTCTCATGTTGTGAATACAATCAGTCTGTTCATGCATACTCATACTAATGACCATTTTGATGTGGCCACTTGGATTTTCGCTATGTTTGTTGTACTATTAGATTAGATTTGATATTATGCTCTCTTCTAAATGCTCATTTTGCTCCCGATTACTCTTATGCTGATTGGGTTCATTGTTGGGAGACTCATTCTTCTTCCTATGGTTATGCCATTTTCTTTTATGGCAATTTTGTATCTTGGAGTCCAAAGAAACATCCTATCTCTTACTCCAGTTCAGAGTCAATGTATGTCATGGCTAACACTGTTGCTAAGTTTTCTTGGATGATGAGTCTTCTTAAGGATCTTCAAGAGTCGTCTTCTGCACCTCCCACGCTATTGTGTGACAATACTAATACTCTCTTTGTTTCTCAACTTTGCACAGAAGAATCAAACACATTAATTTTATTATATTTTGTTTTTGAGGTGGTGGTTTAGGGAGGAAAGTTTACCAAAGGCTCCGTAGACTTAGTTTGAGTTTCTGCGTTTCAAGATTTGTGTTAACAACAATACAACGCTTCACTTAAAGAGGGGGATGGGAGGAGATGGAAAGTAAACCTTCTAGGGTTTCAGAAGACTTTCTAGAAGTCTGGTTTATTATCAGTTATGTCCTTCACATTCAGCTATATATATGTAACTATACAAACAATCACTATCTGTGTAAAATTTACCTTCTATCAATTGGCTTTTTATGTTTTGAAATATATGGCATTTAACTTACATTCTCCATCTAAGTAGGGGTGTACATGTAGATACAAGTTCATTCTTATCGCTTAAAACATTCTAGGGTTATGCTCTTTTTTAATTATATTTTTTAAAGAGTAACTTTGCCTAAAATATACATGGGTATCAAAATATTTATATTAATACCATCTATAATTTTACTTTTATTTTATCTCATAATTATAAATAATTTCAAAGTATAATGCCAAAGCAAGAAAGTGACTAACCTACGTCAAATAGAAAATAAAATAAAATAATGCAACAATATAGAAATGTACCTTTTCAAAATAAAGTGTTTTTAGTATAGTTGCAACGTTATCATGTAATTGGCTTGAACAAGATTATGTGCTCTATATCTATTCTCAAAATATAAATATATTAATTTATTATTACAATTTTATGGCCTGGTAATAAATATTATAAGCAGATTCATGATATCAATTTTGCTAATCTTATTTTATGGGTGAAAACTCTGAATTACGTGATGGATTCTAGCAATTCGCTAGCTTCTTGTTTTCTCCCTTGAATCAAGGCTAACATATTTAGGAGTTTAAATGTTCTTCACTGTCTAGAACATTTTCTTTACCATTGTTTTAATCAAATATTTCCAAAAGACATTATAGGAATCCTGAAATTTACTACTTTCGTTAATAAAAAAGAAAATGCTTTGAAAAATTATTTTGAAATGAATTGAAAATATAATCGTACAATAAAGGGAAAATTAAGAAAATAATAAAATAAACTTTGATATTATTTTGTAATTTTTTTTTAAAAAAAGACAGAAACATAATAGCCGCGTGTAGCTTACACGAAGAGGTGTTAATTAATTCATTTGAAGACTCAACGTCTCCTTCATTTGACTACAACAAACACAATTAAATGGTAACAAAAGATAATCCACCGCATTAATTGATGAAGGTGCCTGCAGAATCCAATTCTATCAAAAATCATATTACAAGTCGTTGATTTCTGTATATATTCAGAGCAAATATGGTATCATTTCAAAAACAGTCTGCAAAGAACATCTTGCATTCAGCCTCTTTTCTCAACTTCCTAATTGGTACCTAGCGTTACAACTTTTCAAAACGATTCCCAAATTTTCACCGTTTCAATCCAAAAGCCCTTGTTTTAATCCCTAAACCATGGATGAAAACATCCATAACCAGCCGGAGGCCGACGGCGGCAACAAGTGGCCGTCCATTTCCGACGAGGAGTTCAACAACTTCCACCACACTGATCGGATGCTTTTCGCAAGGCTGGTTCTGAACCTTCAGCGGGACCCAAAGGAGTCGGTGAACTTCATGGCCTTCTGGCTATGGCTGGAGCGGGAGTTCAGAGACTCCACCCTCATTTACAAGATGCTGACTTCGCCGGCGACGGTTCTGAACGACCTCGCCGAGGAGACCACCCTCTGCTTCAGATGCGTGGAGAACGAGCTGTTCCCGTTCTCCGACCAGGAGCTGTTCTTCGTTCGGAATTTCATGAGAGGAAGGGTCACTTTCCGGGCCCTTTCCGACAACCGGGAGGCGGCTATCGAAGGTGTATCCAAAATGATGAACCAGGTGTGTTCCCGGGCCTTCAAGGACATTCTGCAGAGGTTTTTCACCACCAGCGGCGCTGTGGTGGGGCCGCCAAGGCTGCCACCGCCGCCGCCGCAACCACAGGTGGTTCCGACCAGCCAACCTGACACCAGAAGGTCGGTCCTCCCCCATACAGCGCCGCCGTTTATCCCGGCTTCTATGCGTGCCGGCGGCCAGGGCTACTCTCACATGACCGATATCATTCGATGCGGGTCCGGACCACCGAGCAGTGAAGATGGTATTCTCGGTAGTGGCGCGCTGAATGCCCCCGGAGTTCCACCCAGTGAGGTCTATAACCCTTACGGGCCAAACATCCAATTTGGGGGGAATGTTCAAATTAGGACTAATCGTCCAAACGTAGTACCCCTGATATTTGGCAGCAATGCAGTGGTTGGGCCGCAGCAGCCTTTTCTGCCGATGATGTTTCCGGGCGGCGACGTGGTTCGGCACCACCAACAGGCGGCGGCGGCGGCACTCTTTCCCGTTGCCGAAGCAGCAGTGGGGTCGCCCAGTTGTAATCCTTTTGTGGGCCATCCTTTGATTGCGAGCCCTAATTTCCAGCAGCATCATCTTTTGCACTGGCTGCCGGTCGTCCAAACTCCGGCAATCCCCGTGGAGTGTGGAAACCTCGCCGGCGTGCCCCAGCAGATGATTGGCTACGACGGAGAAGGGCCATCGGAGCAAAGTTTCCAGGACGATGAGCTTTTAAGATTCTACCTCGAAACTATGAACATGCTCAGCGATGACCCTGAGTTGGATTTCTACTCTGCTGATGCCCGGACAATATTCCTCACCTTTTCAAAAGGATATCCGATTTCAGAGGAAGAGGTCTATGAATTTTTCACAAGGTAATTTCATTTCATTTTATTTATTTTTTCCCAGTAGGTGCCCATATATATTGTAAGAAATTTTGAAGTTAGAAAGACTATTGTATTAAAATTATGAAACCAGCTTGTAGAACGCACTAAAAATTTAAATAACAAATATTTAACAATCTTTTTAAACTTATAAAATTTTACTATGAGTTATATTTTGTAATAAACTTGTACATATCATCCAAAATCATCAATAACTGCAAATGGCTACAATGGAATGAAGTAGTATAACATTTTTATTCTAAATTAGTGCAAGAGGATTAAAAGGAAGGACAGAACTTTGAATTTTAAGTTTGTGGCTTTGGTTTAGATTTCTTTCTCTATTTTATGAATGTTAGGAAATATGAACAAATAATAAAAGCGATAAATATGCAAAAATATGGGAAAAGTTAATAATTTGGCTCCTTTTGATAATATGGATGAACAAATATATCACTATAATTCTTGGAAATCATGATAAACTTTGAATATGTACACATAATATGTACACACATATTAAGTAAATAGTTTTCAAATTTGTGGTAATTCTTTTTAATCATGATAAACTTTGAATATGTACGCATAATATGTACACATATATTAAGTAAATAGTTTTCAAATATGTGGTAATTCTTTTAAATCATGATAAACTTTGAATATGTACGCATAATATGTACACATATTTTAAGTAAATAGTTTCAAATATGTGGCAATTCTTTAAAATCATGATAAACTTTGAATATGCACACATATATTTAAGTGAATAATTTTCCAATGTGTGGCAGTGCCTACTGGTTAGATCCCCGGTGCATATTGGCACATATTTATTACTAAGAGTACTATTAAGAAAAAAATTGTAAGGTTTTGAAATCTATTTTAGAGAGTGAGGAGAAATAGGAAGAACCGGGAAGACAAATTTCCAGTTATGATAAGTAGATATTTAACAAAAGAGTTTCTAAAATACCTGAGTCATATTCATTTAAGCAACAAAGGTACTCTATATATGCACAAGCATGTCGAAAACCCCAAGAGCTTTGCTCTTTCGAAAGACCATTTATCCTAATCAGTAATCTTTTGTGCAAGAAACCGCTTGTATTTGCATCATTGCCAGATCTATATTGAGCTTACAGGTCCTTCTGTTATGAGGGAAAATCATCTTTCCTTGGTATTGATCGCATTTCTACAGGGACTTGTAGTTGATGAATCAACATCCACATTGTCTCTTGTTGCAACCTTTGCTAGACTATCAGCCGGTTCGTTGACCTCTCAAAAGTGTGGTGTATCGCATGACCTCGTGTCTGATCTCCCTAGTTCTTGTGTCTTATTCTCTGGTTTTAGGATTTTTCATGCTTACAAACTACCGAAGTACACTTTCAATGGAGGGAGAGGCCTCTATTTCGCAATCCATACAAAATTGCATCCATTTCTTTTTATAGCATTGGAGTGTGGAACCGCTTTATCAAATGCATAGATAGTTTTTTAAATTATGGTTCCAAAGAAAACCACCAATACATAGACCCTTTTGTGGTGGAGGCCATTTGAGGTACATGATTGTGTCATGTTTTTCGGTAGCAAACAAGGAACAAGTCCTTTTGTGATACATATCTCATCAGTATGAGCAGTCTCTTGAAGTAATGGCTTGGCTCCATAAATGTCTCTTTACTTCATGCTGAACTGAATAAGGGTCAGTTTTTTATAATACTAAACACAATCAAAATTAGTCCTTTTCTATTCTGAAACTATCAAGATTTTGGGAAACCATTTTCTAACTGTAGCAGCATAATAATATCGCTGAATCTTTGGCAGGAAATTTGGGGACATCATAGAGAGCATCCACATGCAAGATGTCCAGGAAAATGAGCAGGTCC
>JAULKJ010139696.1:0-14922 GCA_032355405.1 Rubia balearica | reverse complement strand
AAAAATCCATTAGACTCAAAGTAGATTACAAAATGAAGGATTTAGATACAAAAACCAAAAATGGTTATCTAAACCCCCTATGATGTAAACATACCTAAATCTAGCAATCTTCCACAAAAATTTAACAAAAGAGATGTTAAATACTTCGGAAAATACATGCATTTGTCGTCACATCAACCCCTGACGTTTACATTCAACCCCTCGCCCACCAATCAATGGTTCTGGATGTGGCTTCATTAATATTTATGTGTTATAATTGGAACGCCATGGTTTTTACGATGAGAGAACTTGTCGTTCCTTTTTTTTGTTGCAATTAGGTCCTCCAGTGTTGTTTTGCTCAATCGATACTTTCCGTAACTACAAAATATTAAAAATTAAGTATTTCATCCTTAAAGGTGAATTATAAAATATTTGTGCCTCGGGGGTGAATTCTACAGAAACGCAAGCATGTTCTAGAGTAAACGATGATGGTTTTCTTGAAGGTGATAATGTGGGATCTGAAAATCTTTGAAAGCCATTTTGGGGCCACAAGCCGTTCATTTCCTGCTTGGTCTAATTTGGAATTATATCCCAGTGGTTTGAAGAGTCAGCTTGTTCAAGCCGATTCGTATTTTGTGGTCTGAGTAAACTTTTGGAATCGTCCAAATTAGAAATTGGCGGAAAAAATAATCAATTCAATATGATCCAATCGTTTCCGTCCTGATCCTGTGTACGGAATGGCCCCAAAACTGTACATTGATTGTGTGCCCAAGTTTACCAAGAATTGCAGTATAGCCCCAAAATTTGTTTTGGTAATTTACACACCACAAAAAAATATTCCAAATTTTTCACTGACAATATTTTCCCTATGAAAAATATTTCATACATGGTCATGACCTATCTTGAAGTGCCATGTTCTGTTTTACATTACATTTTGTGTTTGTAGTGTAAATTTTTCCCTTCAAAACTTGACATTATGGCATTTTTCATGTTCAGTCCTAAATAACAAGCATTACCACTAATAATTTAATTGCATGGCATGATCGACAAAATGAAATTATGTATAGTTAGTTAGTTTGACATTGTTGAACGTAATGAAAAGACTAGAGTGGTACGGAAATCAAGGTTTCATAGTCTAGTACTTCAGTTTCACATATATTAACAACAAAATGGCTCCACTTCATCATCCACAGCTGGTTGATCCCCATCACGGGTACTTGTACCCATATTCGTGTCCTGCACATCGCAGTTGCGGTTCGTGGGAAATCCTCCAATGACTGCGACAACATCAGAAAATTGATAGTTGGAAACTTTGGCCATGTGGTCGAACTAGGACCTCTAGTTCTTGGATTCTTTGAGCAAATTCTGTACACCAACCTCTAAGGCAGTGACTCCGAATTCAGGGAGAGGGACTACTATATCAGCCAGTTGTCTGTAAAAAGAATCAACACAAATCTTACCCATCGGCTTCCCGTAAACATCATGGGGACGGGGAGTTACTCCAGCTCTAGAACATAGGGACGAGATAATACTACAAAAACCATATAACTCAGTCTTATCCTGTTCATTCCTCAAATGGCACAAGATCCTGTCACCAACATTCCATCGGAGCTGCTTCTTTATTGTGTATAAGTAGGAGAGCCTATGTTTGTGGACTTCCATGTTAACAGTGACAGGGTATATTTTGGATGCCACAAAGTGATACCATCCATTCATTTATGGAGCCAGAGCATTCATTGGAATATTACTCCACTCAGGTTTGACCAGCTCATCTACGTATGTACCTTCCCTCGTTACTGTCTAGACGATCTCCCTACCGACTGGATCGCGTAGAACATAGTAGGAATTCTCCACAGGAGTATGAGTGCAATGAACTCGTCCTCATCCTCTGGAACATTGGGCAACCCAAACAACTCATTTATTTCTTCAATTGTGAGAGGGATAATTTTTCCTCTATAGTACATCTCTTTCAATGTCGGTCCACACTTGAAGTTCGCGTAGAACTCACTGACGATGCTGAGGTTGAAAGCAGGTGGAGTCTCGCAAAAATTTTCTCACCCAAGACTCTAGATTGTTTGTAGGAATGAAGGTGACACCTTTATTCCTCTCTTTGGGTGATACCGCCATCCTTTGTAAGCTCTATCATGTGGAATTGTCGGTCCTCCGACGATGTTCATTGAGAAGGGGTGATGGTTGAAATTTCTGAATTTTGATTTTTGGATGGTTTGAACCTGACAATGTTTTTATTTATAGTACTCAGACTTACACCGGTAAATTTCATATACTACCGGTGTATGAACTGCAAAAATAAACATATAATATTTCATAGAGTACCTCACACCGGTAGAGTTTCCAGTGCAAACCATCCAAATACCGCTGTAAATGATTCACCAAAGCAGCTGCGAGCAGCTACTTTAAATGGCAATTACATTTTCCTCCCACAAATCGAGAGCAACGTAATTATTTTATCGCCAAGTACCTAGCACCGGTATAAATAGCGGTGCAAAACTTATGCTTACCGGTGTAAAAAATGGAGATATGCAGCTGCTTGCAGCAGTTTTAAATGAAAAAGATTTTTTTTTCTTACCTGAAAGCAATGTCACTACATTTTTTCTATGTACCTAGCACTGGTACCATACCGGTGCATGAAAAACAAATTTACCACTGTAAGTAGATAACGAAAGCAGCTGCTAGAAGTTGCTTTAAATGGGAATTACATCTTCCCCAATAACCCGAGAGCAAAGTAAGTACCTTTTCCCTTAGTAACCAGCAATGGTATACCTACCGGTGCAAATAATGTACATACCTTTAAATGGCAAATGGATTGTTTTTTTCTGCCCCAAGAGCAATGTCACAAAATATTTTCTAAGTACATAGGTATTTAGGACTGGTTTCGTTGATCAAAATACCGGTGCCTATGTTCAAAATAGAGCAAATGCCCTTTTTTTATTTTATACTGGTGCAAAACATTAATTACTATGAAAAATTACGTTTTCCCCAAACATCTTTTCCTCTCTAGTATTACGAAGGGGTGGAGGTTGGAGTATTACACAAAATAGGGGGACTATTACAGAAGACTAGACATAATAAGGGGGGAAAACATTAGGAATAATACTGGAAGGGATCTATATACATGAGGATTACTATCTATCTTTTACGCTTCAACACAGTTTCCCCCACCCACAATTTCACTATTCTCGTCAACCCACAATCCATCACCATGAGAATGCCGTCCCACCACAGGTTCACCGACATCTTCCAAACCGAAAAATACTGATGGAAACTCAAGACTATCAAGTTTTACTGGGTAGTCAATTTCCTCTTCAAAGTAAAACTTCTTACCACGAAGCACTACATGGAACTTCCCATTGGAAAGATCCTTGATGTAAAAAACTTGTTACGCCTGGGCAGCTAAGATGAACTTGTCATCTTTGTAGCCTACACAATTTAAGTCCACCAGATTGAAGCCCATTGGTTTTTCAACCACAACACATGAACCATGTTCCACCCAACGGAACTTGAACACAAAACTCTACATAATCCAACTCCCAAATTTCCCCAGTCACCCCATAAAAAGGCATCACAGTAACTACGGGATGTTTGTCTCTCTTGCTAGCCTGCCACATAGATTCAGATTCAATGTATACACCACTATTTTGCGTCGTGCTCTTCTCATCCTTCTCCAATGTAGAGAAACTAAAGTCGTTGATGTCATAACCTTGGTATCGTCTGATAGTACACTTCACTCCTCTTGTAAATGCCCATAGCTTGTTGGGCATCCCTTCCACATTGCACCTCTTGTAAATGCCCATAGCTTGTTGGGCATCCCTTCCACATTGCACCTCTTGTAAAACCAACCAACAAAGCTTGAAGAATGCTCTACCTATATTC
The DNA here is from genome assembly GCA_032355405.1 of Rubia balearica. Lineage (NCBI taxonomy): Eukaryota > Viridiplantae > Streptophyta > Magnoliopsida > Gentianales > Rubiaceae > Rubia > Rubia balearica. The sequence continues at coordinate 11,052 of JAULKJ010139696.1, read as the reverse complement.
TGTTCGAAGGCCAGTCTGGATGAATCTCTTCCAACATGGAAACATGCTCTTGAAAATATATTGCGGACTCTCTACTGTTACATAAATCATACAGGTGAACAGTCATCAACTCAGCATTCAAGGGTCCTTTGACCGTGGGGTCCCATTACGCCTCTCATCGTGTATTCCACTGGGGACACTTACCGCTCTTTTTCCAACCAAGTTTTAAGCACAATACTCGATAATCTCCTCAGTGATATACCTCTTAACAATCGATGTATCGGATCGGGTTCTATTATGCATATAGCCCTTGAAAACATCCATGTGACCCTCGAACGGGAACATCCAATGCATCCCAAACAGTTTACAAATACGTATCTCCCTAACCAATTGTATCACAAGGTGGACCATTATGTCAAAGAAATAAGGGGGAAAGAACTTCTTTATATGACATAAAATTACAAAAATCTCATGATCCAGTTCATCTAGCCGTTTCCGGCATATATTCTTCCTGTATATTGATTTGAAGAAGAAACACAAACGCATAATCGTAAATCTTACTTTCTCTTCCAAACAACCTTGGATTGCAACCGGAAATCGTTGTAGCATAAGGATATGACAGTCGTATGATTTCAATTTATTAAGATGAAAATCATCATTCGCAAAGCGACTAGCATTAGAAGAGTAGCCACACTGTACCTTCATTCCTCAAATGTTATCACTTATAGATCTCCTCTCAGCAACTGACCGATTGTAAGGAGTGGGAGGCAAGTACATTCGCTTCCCCAGAACCTCCAGTGCCAGATCAAACCAAATGCCCAGCTCCACCAAATATTTCCCTGCATTTAAACTATCCTTTGTCTTCCCTAGGATGTTTAGTAGCATGTGTAATAAACTCTCACAAATATTTTTCTCAATGTGCATGACATCCAAACAATGTCGAACCTCAAGATTCTCCTAGTACCACAAATCAAAGAAAATCGATCGTTTCTTCTACGGCCACACCAACCTTTGATAACTTCTTACCAAGAACGACATTCAATTTATTCACCTTGTTATGAATAAACACACCACTCAATGGTTTAGGTGTCTTTCTCCTCTCCTTCCTATCGATGAATGCCATCGTGTTATTACGCAACTTGTGCTGCAACGGGAGGAATTTTTTGTGACCACGATATATTATCTTCCGACCATTTTCAAATGATGGCATTTGGTCCTATCCTCACAAATAGGATAGGCCTTGTGGCCCTTGACAACATAACTGGAAATGTTTCCGTATGCCGGGGAATCATTTATGGTACAAAAAAGCATTGCCTTCAAGGTAAACTCCTTACCTAGAAAACTATCAAACATTAAAGCGCCGTCAGACCATAGCACTTTCAAATATTCTATTAGAGGGGCAAGATAACTGTCAATATCACTTCCAGGCTATTTGGGCCCTAAAATCATAATAGGCATCAAGACATATTTCCTATTCATGCACAAGTATGGGGGAGATTGTAAATGGCAAGCATTACAAGCCATGAACTATGCTTCGAGGACATATTACCAAAAGGGTTCATACCATTGGTACACAAAGCCATTCTCAAATTTCTAGGTTTGAAAGTAAACTTCGGATACATCTTATCAAAATTCTTCCACTAGTTGGCATTAGTCGGGTGACGAATCATCTCATAATCTTCACAACCTTCCCTATCCACTCACCACGCCAATTTCTTTGCATCCTTTGCATTCTTAAACAAAATTTTCAGCCTCAGAATAATTGGGAGGTACCACATATATTTTCCCGGCACCCACCTCCTCACCGACACAACATGCTCTCCACCGACGGCCACATTTCTCCTTTTCTTATGACAGGTAACATTACATATGGGACAAATCATCTTATCCTTTAACTCACCCATATATAAGACGCAATTTTTTGGACAAGCCTGTATCTTTTCATACTCCATTTCCATTGGGGAAATAATTCTCTTAGCCTCATGAAGGTTTTCTGGCATACCATTACCGCCGAAAGTTTCTCATTTTGAAACTTAAGCAATTTATTCATGCTAGTATCACTCCATGAACCAACACCTTTCAAATTAAACAACTCCATCAAACATGACATGACCGTGTCTTTCTTCTTACAACCTGGATACAATGGCCTATCTTTTTCACCTAGAAATTTTGCCAAAACCTCAAGCCTCCCTCTGAATTCATTAACTACCTCCTCGCACATGTCATCCAATTTTGCATCTCCGAAACACTCTCCCTCACTACCACCTCCTGGGGTATTTTCCCCATGAAACGTCAACATGGCAGCAAACCCCCTGCTATACAAATGGAGTCTCAGTATTTCCTTACTGTCAGTAAGATTCTAATTTCTACAATCACGACAAGGACACAATATTTGATTGTCCTGACTAAAAGCATGCTCCAAAAACTCATCCACAAAACCAACATATTCTTCGCTCACCCTACTAACGTTGGAATGCACATGCTTATGTCTCTCGGTGGAACGATACAACTCTACACATCAATGAGTGTGCAACAATCAAAATTCCACACAATTAATTTCAATACAATTTCATTCCCACACACAAAAATTTCATAGATCATTAGTGCATCACATACACCATTCCGCATTAAAATTACCGCATTCGTAACGAACACCACAATATGACAATCAATTACTATGACATTAACTACATCAACCATGAAAATAAATGACAACCTAATATCAACAATACTACCTCAATCACCTTAAGATGATCAAACACACAAGATATATATGTTCTTCATACCAAAACCAACAATAACCATCAATAATATACCTCAACATATGCAAAAAATAGTACCTTTAAGTGTTTTCATAGGAGATCATTGAATATTTTCAACAACCCTCAGAAACCCATTAATGAAGTCTTCTTCCCCATTTCCCCAACTTTAACCTGCCAAAAAAAGGTGGTGGGTGAGCATTAAATACATGATATACACCGGTAATTTCACAAAAATACTGGTGCAAATGTCACGCCGTTAAATAAATGCCACCACACTGGTAACAAACTGGACCGGTGCAATTATTTTGGGGAAATTCCCATGGTATTTGGATTACTTGCACCGGTAATTTACATTACCGGTGCATGTTCCATGTTTTTAGCGTCAACGATACAAAATTGCTTGGAAAACCATTCACCGCTACAACTTTGACTGGTGCATTGGACATCAATAGCTCCGCTATTGTACACCGGCAACTCAGGTACCAATGTCAAACTTATTTTTTTCAACAAAATTTACGCTTTTCAAACACCAGTTCATGCACCGGTACATGAACTACTAGTGCATCGTCAAATACCGGTATTCAACATAAAATTCGGTCTACCGATGCAACTATTAATTTTTACACCGATACAAAATTGTTTGAAGTTTTTACTGGTGTGAATGGCCATGTTTTCCAGTGGTGCATGGACTTTATGTTGGGCTGAAAGTAAAACCCAAGTTATCACATATGTTAAAATTTAAAATCAATTCTTTTTTTATAAATTTATTTTTAATAAAATAAGTCAATAATAAATTTAAAATATTATTATATTTATATTTAGAATTTTTAAAAAATTATGTTCCTGCGTACACTTTCGTAAATGTTTTAAGATAAAAATATAGTATTCAAATTGATAAATCACTTAAGTGTGACCCTTTATTAGTTAAAGTTACCACCTTCATTAGTTTTTTTATACTAAGTTAAGTAATAATTGATAATTGACTAATTAAGGTCAAAACTTTTTTAGTGTTTATATATAAAAAGTCAAGTAAGAATTGACCGTTAATTAGTTAAGGTCAAATCTTTTCATTAGTGTTCATATATGGAAAGTCAAGTAAGAGATGACCATTGATTAGTTAAAGTCAAACCTTTTCATTATTTGTTTTACATGGAAAGCCAAGTAAAGGTTTACCGTTCATTAGTTAAAGGTCAAACATTTTCTTCATTGTTTATATATGCAAAGTCAAGTAAGGGATGATCGTTTATTAGTTAAAGTCAAATCTTTTCATCAGTGTTTACATATGAAAGGTTAAGTTATAAGGTTTTACCGTTGATTTAGTCAAAAGAAAATCATTTTTATTTGTATTTATTTTGGAAAGTCAATTAAGGGTTGATCGATGATTTCTCAAGGCCAAACATTTTCATTAGTGTTTATGTATGAAAAGTCAAATAATAGTTGACCATTCATTATTTAGGGTCAAACCTTAGTTATTAGTGTTTATGTATGAAAGGTCAAGTAAGGGTTCACCGTTGATCAGTTTCGGTCAAAAATTTTCATTTGTGTTTATGTATGGAAAGTCAAGTAAGGACTGGCCACTTATTAGTTCATTTATAACCATTTCATTAGTGTTTATGTAAGGAAAGTCAAATAAGGGTTGAAAATTGATTAATTAAGGTCAAACCTAAGTTATTAGTATTTATTTATGTAAAGTCAAGTAAGGAGTAATCGTTGATAAGTCAAGATCAAACATTTTCATTAGTGTTTATGTGTGGAAAGTCAAATAATAGTTGACCATTAATTGCTTAATGTCAAACCTCAATTATTAGTGATTATGTATGATAGGTCAAGTAAGGGTTGACAGTTGAATAGTTATGTCAAACCATTTTATTTGTATTTATATATAAAAAATCAAATAAGATTGACCGTTTATCAGTTAAAGTCAAGCCATTTAATTAATATTTATATGTGGAAAGCCAATTGAGGGTTATCCGTTGATTAATTAAAGGCAAATTATTTTATTACTGCTTTATATGAAAAGTCAAAGATTAACATTTTAGCAGTCGCTTCCGTAACCTTTTCATTACTATAAATGTATGAAAGATCAATAAGGGTTTACCTTGATTAAGGTCAAATTTTAATTATTTGTATTTATATATAGAAAATCAAGTCATAATCTATACATGTATTAGATAGGAACAAAGATCTCGCAAATTGTATTCCACACACTATGCGTCATCCATATATATACACTACAAATTTAATTCAATACAATTCTAAACCACGGTTGGGTTTCCAATAGATGCCGATCGGGTGTTCACTAAATACCTTGCCTGGAAATTTCTTGCATTGTTGATATCATCCTGTGAATACGGCTTGTTGTTCACTTGAAAATTTTGTGATTATTATAATATGACAATATATTAGGACGATAAATAAGATAATAATGGGACTTCAGGACTTCAATGTAAATGGATGACAATAATATAAGTGAACGACAAAAAATTGGACTTAAAACTTACTTTGTCAATTTCTAGGTAATCCACCCAGACATGTTGAATGCACTCAGCAGCGTATAACATTACGCAATACCCGAACTCCCAAATTTGTGTTAATTCTTTTTTACTGAGAAAAGGCCATGTAAGTGGTAATTATTCATGAAAATGTAGTAAAAAAGTGAAGGAGAAAGTGTGAAAAATGACACCTTGATTTCTCTTATCTCGAATGCCGTATTATTTGAATAGAATTGGTCATTCATTGAAGCCCCTAAAATTTTCACAAACTATTTCGAGGGTTGAAAATGCAAAGAATCCATCCAAAAAACAAGCTTCTTCTTCGGGATAGTAAAAATTAATCTTCAATGGTCCCTGCGAGGAAAAATAATGTAAAAACAATTGTCTAAAATAAGTGTGGTAATTGAAATGAGTATCCAACCATCACCGCTCAATATATGGCACAATGATCAATATTTTTAAATCTTTCTGGCCTAAACTCTTGCGGATTTAGTTGATCCTTTCTTGAAATGTGCAACCAATTTCTCGATTTATCACGAGGTACAAATATCCCACCCAACCCTTGTCATTTTGACTTGCAATGCAGTATAAGTACCTTCAAAGTAATTTTGAGAACATAAATAGTATAATGTTTATTACTAGCTAAATTTTTTATTTCAGTAGTTAAAGAATATACTCACAATAGGTACAGGGATATTAAAATTTTGTTCACTTGCTCACATCTCCAAAGGTCTTGGAATTTATTCCAAGAGGCGATGATGTCTTGCTTGGCACCAGAAACACACTCATTTCCAAAAAATAAGTATGTTGAGTTATGCGGTTGTGCGACAAACCAATCGAACAACAACCTAACAAATTGAGGTGAATTCTTATTTACTTGTGCCCTAGTGAATGGAGCTCTAGCCCTCTTCAGTGTCTGTAATACCGGTTTAGGTGTCTTTAGGGCTGTTTTTCAATGGACGAAGCCAAAGAAGAAAATTCCTCGTAGGAGGCCCATATTTTTATATTTTCCATCTGGAATTGGCAATGGAGTGTTGAACACCATCGATTTTTTCAACAAAAATCGACAAATACCATAAACAATTGGTATAGTGTGATAATGTCTCATCTCCGCGTACAAAATTCCATCAGAAACATGGACTGGCCTACCTTTGTCGCCTTGATCAATGTATAGCTCACACAAATTCGATTCCTTTGTGGCATTAAAAAAATCGATTCAATACCATATGTAAATTCAATTTTCTTATGAATTTGTGTGTAAAAAAAATACCTTTTTGGGTGTTGATGTGATCGCCTTATCAAGGTTGTTGTCATCTTCCCTTGGTTTTAGAAGTTTTGGCTTGTGGTACACCTCAACCTTCCCTAGCGAGTGACGTAAACCTCTAAATGGAGGAGTCAAATTTGGTGTCAAATCATTTAAATTCTCCGGATAGGAAGACCAATGTAATGGATTAACCTCCTAATTAAAATGTCTTGTTGCTCCATGCGCTTGTCTCGAATAATAGCTTTTTTTTTGCAAGATGTACACCCTCAATGGTTTTCCCCACTGTAAAATCACATAATTCCAAATGCATCTTTTTTATACGAAGGCACCTACTCCCCTTGCACGGTTCGAGGGATCAAATTTACCCGTGGCTTTGGTACGAATGTCAAGTTTACCCGTCGCAACAAAGTTCCCTTCTATTTGATCTTGCTTCAATTTTTCCTACATTGGTGAGGTCACAAAAACATTGGTAATTAACAAATGATAAAGCAATTGAAGTTGGAAAACCAAAAAATCAAGTTCGGCTTACCACCCGTTCCGCAAGTTAATTTCCAAGGGTTTATCAAACCTACCATCCTTGTTTCGACAGATCCTTAGGAATAGATCACACCTCTAGATTTCCTCCATAGTGATCGGCGTGACCAATATTCTTTCCTCCTCCTCAGCCATAACCCCCTCAATTTCAAGTTGGACATCATTTTTGAAGCATTCTTTTATTATTTTGAGGCTTCCAAACCATAGCCCCCACAACTCTTCAAATGAGGATATTCATTCTTCTTGCCATTTGATCTCTTTTCTTCCGTCTTCTCCTTGGTCAGAACTTCATAGATAAGTGACTACGGAAGACAAGGTAATCTAAAGACAAGGTAATACACACTAACTTATATATATATATATATATAATTGAACTAATGATTTCTTTATTCTCCAAGACCCTTCTCTTGCGTGTCTCCCAACTTTCTGGTTGAATGTGTGTATAAGTTAACCATGGATGTTCTCCTTTCCCAATAGATAGTATATAATCCCTAGATAAGGTGTACTTGTGCTCTCTCAAACTCTTTGATAACATACTCATTGTTGTTTTCCTCAAACCATCCATGCTCATTGTCCCGAATAATAGCTTTTTTTGCAAGATGTGCACCCTCAATGGGTTTCCCCCCTATAAGATCTCGCATAATTCCAAATGCATCTTTTTTTATACAAAGGCACCAACTCCCCTTGCACGGCCCAGGGGATCAAATTTACCCATACCTTTGGTAAGAATGTCAAGTTTACCCATCGCAACAAAGTTCCCTTCTATTTGATCTTGTTTCAATTTGTCCTACATTGGCAAGGTCACAAAAACATTGGTAATTTAAAAAATGATAAAATAATTGAAGTTGGAAAACTAAATAATCAAGTTTGGCTTACCACCCATTCCATAAGTTGATTTTCTAAGGGTTTATCCAACCTACCATCCTTGTTTTGACAGGTCCTTAGGAATAGATCACACCTCTCGATGTCCTCCATAGCGATCGGCGTGACAAATGTTCTTGCCTCCTCCTCAGCCATAACCCCTCAATTGCAAGTTGGACATCATTTTCGAAGCGTTATTTTATTATTTCAAGGGCTTCCAAATCATAGCCCCCGTGACTCTTCCAGTGAGGATATTCATTCTTCTTGGCATATGGTATCTGTTCTTCCCTCTTCCCCTAGGTTAGGATTTCATAGATAAGTGACTACAAAAGACAACGTAATCCAAAGACAAGTTAATACACACTAACTTATATGTATGTATATAAGTGGACTAACATTTTCTTCATTCTCCAAGGCCATTCTCTTGTGTATCTCCCAACTTTCTAGTTGAATGTGTGTATAAGTTAACCACGGATGTTCTCCTTTCCCATGAGATAGTATGTAATACCTGGATAAGGTGTACTTGTGCTCTTTTCAACTCTTTTCTTTTTTCCACAAATCATCCATGCTCGTTGTTTTCCTCAAATCATTCATGTCGGGAGCATCGATCTCAAAGGGTCTCTATTTTGAATTAATTAAGGCCATCATGTCAAAACTTAATGTATAATATTAGGATACAAGTAACGTTAGTTTATGTGGATCACAAAATAGATTAACTATGCCTCGCACTCCATCCATAGGATGCATTTGTGCTCCTTTGGCACCTCCTACCAATTATCGTACTTTATGTCTACCCTTGTTCTACCAAACTTTCCCACCCAACTAGACCACTTAGCACGTTTCTCAAACCAACATTTACCTAACTTGTTAAAACTAACAACGTCAACTCCTTCCAAGTAATTCTCAACTCTAATGCCCTACAATCAGTTCTTGCTATTCCTACCTCATCTTCATTTCTAGTTGGATCATTATTTCCTTCTTACAGAGAAGGGACTTCATCTCCAGTCTTTTTTCTTCAAATTTTGCTACCTATAAAATGTGTAAAAATCAATATTCACAAACTAGTTTATAAACCCTAAATCAAATTAGTTTATTCACAAATTAGTTTATAAACCTTTAAACATAAATTAATATTCACAAAAAACCCTGTCACAACTCAATATTTATTTTATAAACCCTACAACAACACAATTTATATAATCATTTCATTTTCACAAATTTGTACACCATGATCTTCAAACAAGTTTTTATGACAATAGAACAATAAATGAAATCATAAGATATTGATGCTTGCCTCTTCATGTCTTCAAATGGATGTTAAGTTGAAATGGTGTCAAGCACATACTAACTAGGATAACTAAACCTAACCCAAACTCTCCAAAATTATTAGAAAATTTAGCAAGATTATAATGGTTGCTCATATGAGCAAGGTTTTCCATGATTTGGAACACAAATTTAGGAAATGTGGGATGGATTAAGAGGATTTGAAGAAGGGGAGGGGAACAAAAGTATTTTGGGAGGAAAAAAGAGATGGAATTTGCACGAGTTTTTGGTTCTTAATGAGGGTTTGAAAAAATTTAATGCTTCCCATTTTTATTTGCTCGTTAAATGTGTTCCAAGCTCGAAATAGACCTAGGAGCATTTTCCATGTTTTGAACCGTGTGTTGGACCTTACCAAGGGACACGAGTGAGTTCTGCAATCAGAACCCAGTGAAAGTATATAAAAAATGATCGATTTAGTTCTTCAGAAAACCCTAAATCTTTCAAACCCTTGTTTCTAAATTTTCAATCAAGTTCACCAAAACTAGATCAATTTGTGTACAATGGCAAGGATTCGAAGAGCTAGGTCAGGTTCAGCTACATCTACGAGGGCTCATGAACCTTTTGTTGAGACTGGGCAAAGTCAAAACTTCTTCAACGACGCGGGTGAACAAAGGCACATAGATTTCCTTCACCGCAAGTGTACCAATCTTAAAGTAGTGCTAAGTTTGAACATTTCTCATTGAGGTTTAAATACTTGCTTAAATATTTTGAAAATTCCCAATTTGATAAGTTCTTGAAATAAGCCAAACCCGTAGACCATGATGAAGTTGTTCAATTTTACGCAAATTAAGGACAGAAAAATAATCATGACCTTACTAAGATTAATGGTGTATTGATACCGGACACTAAATTTATGATCATATATGTCTTAGGTTGTAACTACTCTAACCCCACTACTTTTTTGCCTGAGGATGTACTTGGGCCTTCAGAAATTTTCCACAAACAACATTGGCCTGGAGTTACTGATTACACACCTCTTTGCCCCATATCTATGGCTAGAAAATATTTATATAGGGAGGGTACAACGTCAAATCAGGCATAAAAGTATATTGTAGGTATTCTTAATTTGGAGCAAAGGTTAGTCTGCGAGTGGATATGCATGAATGTATTTCCATCGGAGGGTCATGCTTACGAGCCAACCATAGGGAATTTAATGATATTTTACTATGTCATGGAAGGTATTAAGATTAAAATTGGGTATACTATAGTGAATTACATGATGAAGGCCGTGGTTGGGAAGAAGAAGGATATCCCCTATAGGGGATTGATCACGGCTATGCTAAAAAAAGGGAAGTTGCACTGGTTGATAGACCCTTACGCCTAGATTATTATAACTTTGGTTGGTTTGATGATAAGCACTTGATTTTGGGGTTTTATAGAAAATATGAGTACCAAGCCGTCCCCGGGGCCGTGGAAAATAAAGCAACAAGATCAAGGGATTCATCAATGGAAAGAGGTGAGGCCTCATCTTCCCGTAAGTTATAATTTCTCAATGTGTACTTTTATTTTTTGCATTTTATATCATTTTAAAAAAAATTATGTGCTTTTTCTTCTTTGGCAGGCAGCATAAAAAAAATTAGCAGATACATGGCATGCTTACGTGCGGACATCAGTGTGGTGAACGCAGAGGTAGCGGCGATGGAAGCTAGTCATGCCAAGTTTGTCGCTTCTCCCGATCTGAGTATCAACCCTTCAAATGAGGCGAACATGTCGATTTCAAGCCAGTTTCTTCCGATGATGAGGAGGACGAGGATGGGGACGATAGTGTAGAAGAAGAGGAGGAAGGCAGAGAGGATAATCAAAATGACCCCAAGATTGAAGAGATGTGTGCGGATGA
>JAULKJ010139591.1:0-14924 GCA_032355405.1 Rubia balearica | reverse complement strand
ATTAGGATTGGATCACGCGTCCCTTTATGGGCCTCGGATTGGACCTTAGATGCTATCCATGCTCGAAGCTCGCAGGCAACGAAGGGTCGAGGTCCATGTATCATCAATCTTGTTACGACTGGAATGCTTGACTTCAAAACCATTTCGATACCACTTTCAGCCACAAGTCCGTTGTTGAATTCTATTGGTGAGCCTTTTCCTTCTCTAACTGATTATTGAGTTGTCATCGAAAGCTTGCAATATTTGGGACTGACAAGTCCTAATTTCGGTTACTCTGTCAACAACTGAGTCAAATTATGCACGATATTGTACCCACAAAATCACAAAACCTCTGCGTACATACGCATCACAAAATTTTGACTTCCACACAAATAAACACAAAACTGCAGTAGCCTTTTTTCCCTACTACTTTCTTGGCCAACTAAAACCATCTCAATAATCCCTACGACTCCACATCTCCGTTCATTGTCATCCACCTTCCCAATATCATCAAATTAACTTGCACGAGTAATCTTACATGTAGGGACAGGAGAAAAAAACTGAAAAAAAAAATCAAAACGAAAATCAAATTATTTAAATTTTAATAACCCGAATCAAATTTAATATACGGCGTTCGGATATCCGAATTGAATAAATCGAAGTTTGAATGTGATTTTTGGATCGGTTTTGGATATTAAAACATAAACTGAAATCTGAACCGAATACCAAATTGTGATTAATTAAATAAACTAAATATATAATAAATAAATTTTAAAATAACAAACTTAAATTTATAAATAAATTTAAGTTGGAGCACCAATCTTTATATTTAAAAATTATCTCCAAACTCTAAAGCCTAAGTAAGTTTGGGAAATAAGTAAAAAACACAAGTTACCTTAAGTAAATTTGTGGAGTGCTTGAAGGTGACTATTAATGTGAAGGGCTTGAAGGTTTGAATAATGTGAAGGATTTGAAGATGAATACTAAAATGAACAATTTTTCTTTAACCATAAATGTAATGTTAAAATTATTCTGGTTGAATTTGTATTGTACTTGTTGGATTTTTATTTGGAAAGCTTGATTTTGGTAATGTAGAAATTAGATTACATATTTTAATTTAATTTTAAATTAAGTTACTCCCTCCGTCCCACCCATTTCTGCACACTTTTCATTTTAGTTTATCCCAACCAAATCTGGACACTTCCCATTTTAGGAAAAATTTAACAAATTAAAAGATACAATTACCCTTTAAAAACTAAAATTTTACGCTAAAATCATAACCCTGCTCCAAATCACATGCGTCTCTAGCACACCCAGCGAACAAACAATTTCTTTGTGCACAATTATCCAAATGAGACCAACAGCGCCTCTAGGACACAATTACCCTTCATTATATTTTTCCTCCTCCTCCTTGTTTTTCTACTTCTTGTTCTTCTACATCTGAGAATCCCCCAAATTTAAAAAACCCAATCCCCAAATCCTTATTTCCCCAATCTTGCCATCCCTCTCTTTTCCTCAATCCGTAACCCTTGTTGAAACCCTCGCCGCCTCGTTTTTCCCGCTCGACTTCATCATAGGAGCAACAAGAAAGTCCCAGGAGCAAAGGTGTTGGATTCGAGCAGCATCGAATCTGATACGGCGTTGAGGAAGTTTCATAGGTGGGTCAGCCTCAGAGATTGCTCGGCCCATCTAGCATGAGATCGTTATTCTGGCGACTCTATTGCAATTTTGTGAGTTCACTTTTCCGGGTGTTTGATTTGAGGGTTTTAGTTCCTTATTCCGTTGCTCTATTGCCTGTGTTACTCCGTCGATGTCGGAGATCTGATACGAGCAGGCAGAGATAGTAAGAGATGTCATAGATTTGGTACGGGCAGGCGGAGGAGAGAAGCAGAGAAGTGGCGGTTATAGGTGGGGAAGTGGAAGAGATAACGTGGAAGAAGACTAGCAGAAACAAAGGTTGAGGGCATTTTGGACATTTCACTTTTTTCAAATTAAAACATGTATTTTCTCTTTATGCATGTATGGCTAGGACAAAGGGAGTATACAATTTTAGTAATTATTTTTTAAAAAATACAATCAATTCAATTTATTCAGGTTGAATTCGGTTTCAAACTGAAATCGAATTCCGAATTTGGTAAGCATAATTCGGGTTTTGCCAGTCGGTTTTCGTTTTGGACTTTTTAGGGGAAAAATCGAATAGCCCGAACCGAATAAACTAAAAACCTATTAAATCGAACCAATGCCCACTCCTACTCACAATGAGTCTTCAAATTCAAGTCACTCTTGAAGGCTATGATTTATTCAAATACGTTGATGGCTCTACTGCTCATCCCTCAGCTACCATCCCTTCACCAGCTCCTCTGGAAAGAATCTATCATCAAGCGCACTTGTCTTGGTAGCGACAAGATCATCTCCTCTATAGTGCCCTTCTTGGAACATTGTCCTCGTCTGTGGCTTCTTTTGTCACCTGGACGACATACACACATGAGCATTAGACGTTGCTAAAACAAACATTAGCTAAGGTTTCTCGCAACCATATTAAATAACTTAAAGATAAACTCCGGTCCTCAGTCAAGGGAAAATAATCTATTGCGATGTACATTCAGTCTATCAAAGTCACCGTTGATCTTCTCAACCCTCGGTTTGCATTTTCATTTGAAAGATATCACAAACTATGTTCTCAAAGGCCTTGGTTTACCTTACCAATCCATTTTTTATGGTGTCAATGCACGATATACACCAATACCCTTTGAAGAGCTGCACGAGAAGTTGATAGTGTAGGAACTCGACGGGAAGATAAATTTTTGACATTCCTCGGGTCCGCTACTGCACTCACGGCTCAACGTTGTTTGAGGCAACCAAAACAAAAGAGTTCTTCCATTCCGTGGTAGCAAACTGCCCATCAACATTGGCCTAATAATCCTCCTTCTCGCCCACAATATCAGCACCCCACCTCGGCCAAATCCTCCTTGAAAAAGCTCTTTTTGGGTTGTTGTCAATGGTGTAAAACTCAGAGACATGTGGTTATCCAATGCTTTTTTCTCGCCAACAATTTCCCACGGCCAATCTTCATTCTTCTTAGTGGTTCCCCGCCCAACAACCTTCTACTCAACCTAATGTTTCCTATTCTAACAAAAATGATTCTTCCTTCTGGGTTGATAGCGGTGCTTCCCACCACGTGACAAATGATCTTCACAATCTGTCTTGCACTATCCTTATAATGGACCTAATGACTTGTTTATTGGCAATGGCATAGGTTTACCAATTACACATTGTGGTTCACTTACGCTTATGTCTTCTGCATAAAAGTTTAATCTTTCTAATGTTTTATGTGTTCCTAATATGTCAAAAAAATTATTCATGCTTCCAAATTTACTTCTCAAACTGGCATTGTCTTTTTCCTCTTACATGATTACTTTCTTGTGAAGGACATCAAAAAGGGCATGCCGCTTCTTAGAGGTCCTTACATCGATGGTGTCTACATCTAGCCTCAGTCTCACCCGACCGTCAAGTTTTCCAAGGCCTCGCAATGAGAGTCTTGACATCATAAACTAGAACATCCATCTTCACCTACCTTTTAGTTTGTTGAAAAGCATTGTGATTTTGGTCTCTCAAAATTTCAGCAGTCTGATTGTGTTTCGTGTCAAATTATAAAAAGTCATAAATTATCATTCAAAAATCGACTCTTCAGTTGTCTTATTTTTTGGAAATTATTTTTGCGGATGTCCGAACTTCTCCTATTTTTTCTTATAATAGTTATCATTATTATTTGATTTTGGTCGATCACTTTACGTGATGTGTGTAGCTTTATCCCTTTCAAATGAAATCAGATGTCCAATCAACCTTTATCAAATTTCGATCGTTGGTTGAAAACTTTTTCAAACAAGAAAATCAAGGTTCTTTATTCTGACAATGGTGGCGAGTTTTTGGCTCTATTTTTGAACAAATGTATTTCTGAATGAAAATATAAAAGTGTTGTTGAAACCACTTACTTTACATAGCTTCTCTAGTATGCTCCTGATTTATAACCACATGTCTTACTCACAGCGGTATATCTCATCGTCTTCCCACCACCAATTTGAAAAATGTCTCAATACTCAATGGTTTTCAATAGAAGGGCATTACAAAAAGCTAAAGAGTTTCGATTGCATGTGTTTTCCTTGGTTGAAACCTTACAATTCTCATAAATTGGAATTAAGGTCCACTGCTTGTGTTTTTGTTAGCAATTTTTTTATGTTAGGGAAATGAGTATGTTGGGGGTGATGAGCCAATAAATTTTTTACAAGTGTTAAGTGAGTGCATAAAAATAATGAAAAAATAAATAAAACTAACTTTTGACCACACCCACTTACCACTTGCAAAAATTTACTAGTCCATCACCCCAAAATACTCATTTTCTTAACATATAAAATTTTCTCTGTTTTTGTAGGTTACTCCATCAATCAATATGCCTATTATTGCATGGACCCAACTATAAGATTAGTTCGGCATGTCACGTTCATTGAAAATAAAATATCCATTTCACCACATATCATTTTCCCCATCTCTAGCACAAATTCTACAAATTCTTGGTGAGGAATGGTTGTGCCATTTATTCTCCCTCAAATTTAGCCAACCACTACTTTCCCTCTACCTTATTTTCGTGGCCTATCCCCTCAAACCCAACCTTTCCACCCTAACTACTCCCCTTAATCAGCCCGACCCTACTATTCCCCTAATCAGCCCCACCCCACTATTCCCCTAAATCAACCAACAACCACACTAAATATATCACACACCACCAAATCTCCTCAAGTACCTATTATTTACTCACCCATACACCTTCTTCTTCACCCTTATTATCTACCTGCACTCCTCTTCTTTCAGACAATACTCCAATCACAATATGTACCTCATCACCGCTTTGTTCTCAATTAACTCCTCATTTACGTCCAACTATGCTGCCTCGTGGTATTATTACCCGGTCAAAAAATAACATTACCAAATACATTATGAAACTCAATCTCTCTGGCCACTTATCCATCCCGATGGAACCAAAATCTATCACACAGACCTTGAAACATGCTTAATGCGGGTTGCGATGCAGTGCGATGTAGAGAGGATTCAATGCTCTATGTTCCAACTATACAAGGATGTTGGCCCCTCCTTCTCCCGAGCAAAATATTGTTTGTTGCAAATGGGTATACCACATTAAGTACCTTCCCTATGGCTTCATTGACCAATTCAAGGGTAGTTTGGTTGCCAAAGGCTTTCATTAGTGACATGGTTGAGATTATAATGAAACTTTTAGCCCCGTGTTGAAGCCCGTCACTGTCCGTATCATCCTCGTTCTTGTAGTCTCTTATGGATGGTTTTTCAGACAACTTGACATTAATAATGCTTTCTCACAAAGCTCTCTTCCAAAGGAGGTGGTTATAGAACAACCACATGGGTTTGTTGAACTGGCTGCTCTTCTCATGTGTTTCGGTATCATAAGACATTATATGGCCTTGAACAAGCCCCGTAAGCATGGAACAATGAGCTTAAGGGATTTCTTTTCCACCTTGGTTTTACAAATTTTGTGGCTGATGCATCCTTATTTATGTTATATACTGGTTGAACAATAATCTATCTTTTAGTTTATGTTGATGGCATAATCATTACAGGAAGTGACTCTCGGTCTAAATAAGCTCTCATTGGCAGACTGGCAGCTCCTTTCTCTTTCAAATATTTGGGCAACCTTTCTTATTTCTTAGGTGTTGAAGTACTTCCTCTCACTAGTGGTTTGTTTCTTTCTCAAATAAATTACATTCACGACGTCTTGTTATGACTGGAATGCTTGACTTCAAAACCATTTTGATGCCACTTTCAGCCACAAGTCCGTTGTTGAATTCTATTGGTGAGCATTTTCCTTCTCTAACTGATTATTGAGTTATCATTGAAAGCTTTCAATACTTGGGGCTGAAAAGTCCTAATTTTGATTACTCTGTCAACGACTGAGTCAATTTATGCACCAACCAACGTTTTTACACTGGGAAACTCTCAAGAGACTTCTTTGTTATCTTGCTGGTACTTCAAACTTGGTCATTCTTGTGTCCTCAAACTCGGACTCTACCCTTCACACATTCTATGATGCAGACTGGGGAGGTGATTGTGATGATTATGTCATCACAACCGGTTACATATCATATCTTGGCTCAACAACTATTTCCTAGAGTTTACTCAAGCAATTGTTTCTCGATCTTCAATAGAGGAGGAGTATCGTGCCCTTGCTGACACTTCTTTAGATGTTCCCTGGGTTAAGTCCTTGTTCGATGAACTCAAGTACCACTTCGTCAACCAGTTCTTTATTGTGATAATTTGGGGAAAACCTTTTCCCCTCAAATTGCATGTCTCATTCCTTTATGAAACATATTTCTCAAGCTTATCACTTTGTTCGCCTACACATGTGACAAGGGAGTTTTAGAGTAACTCATGTATCCACCGGTGATAAACTAGTAGATTTTCTCACTAAGCCTCTGCTGAAGGCTCAATTTGTGGAATTAATCTCTAAGCTTGGCCTTTCCCGATGGGCGTTAATCTTGAGGAAGGAGTATTGAAGATAATGAATAGTTTGGTTAGAATCATTGTCCTTGTATTCATGCCCATTATCATCATGTAGCTTTCATGTTGATCTCCATTATTCACACATAGGTTGTTCGAGTTATTTTAGACATTAATATCTCTCAATCTCCTTGTATAAATATGTAATCTTAATCAATAGATGATATGCTTCTCAAATTAAACGTTTTCAATTTTTTACATAGTGGTGAGTGTAATTTTTTGTGAGTAGATTATTTGATAAAAGCTAAAAGATGAGTCTATAGTGAAATATTGAAGCTAGACCTGGAAATTTTTTGTCCAAATTGGGCTACACAATGAATATCTTGATCCCACGCATATGTCAAAATTATGAGAGTGGAATAGCAAATTCGGCAACATTTAAAATTTAACTATTAGGAATAACTAAATTCAGAGAATCTCTTGATCAAGTTTTGCTACTAGAGAAGAAGTTGCTATTTTTGGTGCTTCTTTTAGCTTTGCTTTATAGTTTAAGATTCAACTACTTTTGATTGTACATAAAGAAGAGTTGAGAAGGAGATGTGGTCATCTTAAAAAAAATAGTTTCTCATTCTTCCTCAATCAAAGGTTAGCTTTTATTTTTGTTCGTTCCATACAATGGATCCTATTCTCATTATTTCTCATTTTAGCAAAAACAAATTACTTTAAAATATCAATTTTACCCTTACTATACTTTTACAATTATATATTTCCCTGCACGGCTTGATAATGACATAAAACACTAAAATGCATGTGATAGAAACTCATTTATGTACCATATTCTTTGAATTTTCACATAATCTAAATGAAGCAATAGGCAATGCAATGCATGTGAAATTCTAAGTTCTCAGGACTAAATTAGAGATTAAGTTTAAAGAACATATTAAGAAGTTTATGGAGAATCAACCACCTAGTTGAATGAGATGATCTCCAAACTGATTGAAGGAAATGCTTCTTCATCATAGGAGAACTCTAAAAATGAGACTGACAAATATTATCAGGTTTCTTCTAGTGCTTAGATGAGGCAATCATCAGATGTGATGAAGTAAATAGTTGACACTATGGTGAATTTGTTTTATTGCAAGAACAAAATCATGATTTGCTTCATAAGATAAATAGAAGTTTTAATAGCAACAACTAGAATGTCTTCAATTATCCTAGGGAAAATGGTGATAAAGGAAACTAGAATAACTATGTGGAAAAGTGAAGAGGATAACTCTCTTTGAATAATGATAGTGCTTAGAATCAGTTCATGGAGAGTCTATGCCTCTTCGCGTAGCTGTAAATGTTCCAGAGTTGGTCTTGGGAAGGGAGCTCTGATGCCCAAGTTAGCATAGCCTTATATATACTCCCTCCATCCCAAGAATATTGACATAATTGCTTTTGGCCAAAGTTTAATGTAAGTTGAAGTGGTAGGGAATAATTATAGAAAAATAGAGATATATTGGGAAAGCAGCGAGTCCATTCTCAAAGTTGTTAAAGTTAAAGAGGAAATTGTGGGAATTTAACAATATATTATTTTCTAAGTTAGGTAATTTTCAAAGTATGTAATTACTTATGAGAGAGTATAAATAAAAAGTAGACCAATATTTATGAGATGGGGGGAGTATGTATTTTTATAGTAATTCTTACTTACCTTTTGCAGTTGTTTCTTCTCTTTATGTATAGCTCTTCAATGGTGTGACCATGGTCCGATTATCATTCTTTCATCTTTGCATCGTTGTCCATTTATAGGGGAATCGTGGAGGTGGTGTCCTTCGCTATTTACGCAGGTTGTTAGTTTGTGGTGTTGTATTATATAGATCTTCATAGAGTGGGAAAACTTAGTTTAGCGAAGTGGTTGCTACGCATATCTATCTTTGTCATTTAGCATACTTTGTTGGCTAATTTGAATTGAGCATGTCATGTGTACTATAAGCTCCCCCCTCCACTAAGGATGATCATGGGTCTATGACCCGATCAAGACCCACAGGGTCTAGACCCGTTAGGTCAGGTATGGGTCTAAAAAATTTAGACTCCTCGGATCCAGGTGTAGGCCTGGAACTAAATTTTTAAAAATGGGTCTTGATCCAGGTATAAGATATTAAGACCCAGACCCGAACCGTAGACTCATATAAGCTTAACTAAATACTATAAAGTTTAACCTAATTTTTAATCAGTTTCTTATTCACTGTCCTTTTTGGATGGCCGCCAACAACTTTCCACAACAGTCCACATCTTATTCTCTCTAACATTTTTTTGAAGGTTTTAACATCTCATTTTACGGTAAGAATGTTAAAGTTTTTATTCAATATTTTGATTGGATTGTGTATCTGGGATTGCATTGAGATATATTATTCGATAAGATTTTGGTAAAGATTACTGTAGATTTATCTCTCACGAACATACTTACATAGAGTATTGTTGGATAAGATTTTGTTAGAGATAAACCATAATAGTAGTTTAGTTTATATATCTACGTAGTTCAAAACTTTTGTGATAATTTTTTTAAAAATTTCATCACTAATATTGTATTTTTCAATCTGGATTGTTGTAATAGGTAGAGATTGTTGATTATAAATTTATTTAGGTTTAGAAATGAATTAGGTATATTTAGGTTTAGAAATGAATTAGGTATATTAGAGATTGGGTTAGATTTTGTTATATAAAATTTCAAACCTATTGTAAAACCTATAATATTATAATACTAGATACTTAGATTGGATTAGGCTGCGTATGTGTATTGATTATAAAATAATTTTAGCGTTAATAAAGGATTGGTATGCTATACATTGAGTAAGATTTTGTTACATATTTTGTTGAATAAATTTACAAACTTTGTAAAGGTATGATATTTTCATATGAAACTCAATTAAAGTAGGTAAAATTAAAATGTTTCCATGTGTAGTTTATGAGAGATTTTCATTTTGGATATTGAATTGTAATAAATCACATATGCCTATTGTAATTTTTTTATTATAAATTGTAGATGTAAGATTTTATTATATATATAGATAGAATCAATTTACATGTAGTATAGAATGTAAAAGTAATATTTTGTTATATAAACTGGATGCATTTGAAGACAATATAATATAATTTTTAATTGATGATTTTATAGTTATGAATTTATAATTGCTCGAGATTGATTTATGAATCTATTATTATACTAATCATTGATTGAGTTAATGCATTATGTTTTATTAGGCTACATATATCGAGACAGTGTTTTACTTTGCTAAAATGTACATCATGATTTTAATTATTCATTTGTATGTAATTAATTGTGAACATGTTTCAGTTTGATAGAAATTTCAATATTGATAGAGAGTCTAATACTACTCAGTCGTGTGGAAATGATGGATTAATAGACATTGAAGATGATGATGCCAATCAACCTATTAATCGGGGCACAAAATCCAAATCAACTAAGAGTTAAGATTTTAATAAATGGTAGATGTAAGATTTTATTAAATACAAATAGAATAGTTTTATATGTAGTATAGATGGTAAAAGTAATATTTTGTTCTATAAATTGGATATATTTGAAGATAATAAAATATAATTTTTAATTGATGATTGTTTAATTTTGAATATATAATTGCTCGAGATTGATGTATGTTTCTATTATTATATTAATTATGATTGGGTTACTGCATTATGTTTTATTAGACCACATATATATCAAGATAGTGTTTTATATCATGATTTTGATTAATTATTTGTATGTAGCTAATTGTGAATATGTTTCAGTTTGATAGAAAATTTCAATGTTGATGGAGAGTCTAATAATACTCAATCGTATGAAGATGATGAATTCATAGACATTGAAGACGGTGATGCGATTCAACCTATTAGTCGAAGCACAAAATCCAAATCAACTAAGAAGCTAACATCATATGTGTGGGAGTCCTTCGACAAGATTGTGTGAATAGGGTTGAAAAACAATTTGCAAGTATTACAAAAGAAGATTGGGTGGTGCTCATGGAACCACACACCTTAGAAAACATATGAATACAGTTTTTATAGGAAGACATTTGAGACTTGTGGACAAACACAATCGAGTATGAAGTTCAGAGATCATGGATCAATTTCTTTAAATACTGAAGGAAAGGTTGGTATATTTGATAAAGAGTTTTCCCATTAGTCAATGGTTGTTATGCATGAATAAATTTGAATATGGTGGAGTATATTGGCCTTATTAGAGTTGTGCATAACCTCAATCATTCCTTCAAGATAATGTCAAGGCATACTTTGAAACGCGATATAGTTCAGAAGTATGTTCAAGATGAAAAATTTCTCAGTGCATTGCTTTAACACACTAATAGGAGAATATCCATCACTATTGACATGTGGACTGCTCCAATCAAAATAAGGGTTATATACTTATATGGTTGTGACGACAAATTTTATAGACTAGCAATGGATTATAAGAAATTGAACTTTAAGGTTTAAATTTTTAATTAATTTATCTTTGGTTAAATTATTTTTTTAAAAATTCATTATAAAGATGCATCTACATTATTTAATAATATTCTCAATGTATGTGTCATATCCTTATACTAAAGGAATAATAGCAAAGGTTTTGATGGAAAGTTTATCTCAATATTTATTGAAAAATAAGTGTGCGTGTGTGGTAGTTGATAATTGTAGTACTAATGATTAAATGGTAAAGATTTTGTTGGAAAAGTTTGAAAGAGAGACACTCACGTTAGGTGGGAACTTTTTGCATATGCGTTGTAGTGCTCATATTCTTAACTTAGAGGTTCAAAATTAGGGATGATTATGGGTTGGGTCAAACCTGACCCTATAATTCTTTAGTTAGACCCAGACTGGACCTGGACCCATAGAGTCTGAAAATTCTAGACCCATACCCAAATCTGACGGATTTGACGGGTCCAAAATGGGTTTAAAGTTCTAAATTTTTTTTATTAACTAAATCATACATATAATTGTGTAAATACAAACAATTCATGATCAACATGCACTTGAATTAATTCTTCAAGAAAAAAAATTAATCCATACTTAGAAGTTTAACAATCATACAACAAACCAATATCCGAAAGATATTTGTTGAATTGCATGCAAATAAAAATACAAATGTCTAATTGTATTTAGTCTTGACATAAAAAATGGATAAAGTCACTCATGTCTTTCTTCAAGACCTTAATCAACTCCACACATTACTCTTTCGTATTTTTGTCAATATTATCAAGATCCTATAAGAAGTTTCATTATAACAAAATAACCAAATTTTAATTTTTGATGCAGATATAAATGGTTGAAAATATAAATAATTTTCTTTACCGTGTCAATGATGTCAAATACTCCATTTTTCGTTTATGAATCATCAACAACGGTAGAACAAACATGTGTATTTTTCATTGTACCTGTACAAAGATTATAAAGGTAAGTAAACATTAAGAAGAGTAGGAAAAATCAATACTAAATAAAATAAATTATAACACAATCACATTTTAAAATACAATTATATTTGTGGTCATTGAGAAAAAAAATGAATACCTTTAATAACTTCCATTATCCAAATTTGCAAGCACATCAATACTTCCAAAGCTTATGAATGAAGTCTAGAAGGATGAGTACTAAGAACTCGCCGCCCAAGCTAAAAGCACTTTCAGAAGCCACAGTTGAAACAAGAAAGGCAAGAATGTCCCTAGCAATCTTCTGCAAAGTAGGATATTTAACCTCATTTTCCATCAAAAGAGATATTAAACTCGTTATCATTAGGTAGTTGATCTTCATTCAAATATTCATCGACTTCATACTTCACATTCACCTTTCTCTTCTTTATTTTCTTGACTTGGGCATATTCAGCCTCATCATCTTCAAAAGAAGTTTCAGCTACTCTTTTCTTGCTAGTTCCATGAAGTGGTTCTTGATCACTCATCTAATCACTTTTTCTTTGATACTCCACAACAAGGTCATTAAGAATCTTCCTAATTTTTTTGTAGTTCCACTTCTGCTCCATCACCACAGAACTTTTCATAATAATATTCCACATACTTCATTTTATATCTTTAATCCAATATTGTAGCAATATCCAAAGTTGCACTTATATCATGCCAATACTTGTAAAATTTTCCAATCATGCTATTGGCCATCTTCTTAATAATTTCAACATCATTTGCAAAAGACTGTTTCAAAGCAATTCTAATGGCACACATTTTCCAAAAAAAAAATGATGCTAACAAATTTCCTACATGGAAATGTGTTTTTAGTCTTGTAAAAAATTTCCAACTTCGCACAAACCATTGCAACCAAAGTTCAATCATTCTCACAAAGAATGACAAACTTCATCCTTTTATTTAACCGCTTTAATCGAACACATTATTAAAAGGAAAAATAGTTTGAAGCATTAAAAATGTCGAGTTCCACCTTGATTTACAATAAAAAACCATGCGTTTCAGATTAGGCAAGTTTAAAAACCGACAAGGTTCATCAAATTTCTCTTTTTTTAGGAGTTTCCATCCAAAATGAAACAAACTCTCAAACAGCCTCAATTCCATATTTGATCACATCCAATCTATCTTGATTCTTGAAAGACCAAGTTAAGAATATGAGCACTACAACACATATGCAAAAATTCCCCACCTAACATTAGTGTCACTCTTTCAAACTTTTCCAACAAAATCTTTACCATTCCATCATTAGTACTACAATTATAACTACCACACTCACGAGCTTATTTTTCCATGAATATTGAGATAAACTTTCTATCAAAACCTTTGCAATTATTCTTTTAGTATGTGGACTTGGCACAAAATAAAATCTATAATATAAACATTGATAGTATTATAAAATAATGTAGATGCAATTTATAATAAATTTTAAAATAATAATTTAACCAAAGATAAATTAATTTAAAATTCATACCTCGGTTAGATTTTGTGGAATCCATTCTTGGTCTATAAAATGTGTCATCACAACCTTATAACCCTTCTTTTGATTGGAAGGGTCCACACGTCATGCGTGATGGATATCTTGTTATCATTGTATTTGAACTATGCATTGAGAGAATTTTTATCTTTAATAAAATTCTTAACTATATCACGTTTCAAAGTATGCATTGACATTATCTTGAAAGAATGATTGAGGCTATGCACAAATCTAATAAAGCCGATATGCTCCACCATACTCAAAGGATATTCATGCATAACTACCATATTGACCAACTGTCAACTATCAACTGGAAAACTCTTGGTCAGATACACCAATCTTTCCTTGAATATCTAAACAAACTTATCCATCATCTTTCGACTACATACACAATTGTGTATGTCCACGCATAAGTCTCAAATGTCTTCCTATTGATCCGCACTCCATGGGGTCGCCACGGGAGATCCACTATCCTACACAAGAGACCAAAAATAAAAATTAAATTGTTGCTCCCGTACTCACTATAAACTACCAAAGGGTAACTAGTGGCAAGTCCAGGGTCAGCCACAGAGATGCTAGGATTCAAAAGCTAACTACACAAAATTCATAGTCAGGCGTCACTCTGAATGTGTGTCGGGAATAGTTAGTGTAGTGAACATGGTTTTGGGGGTTATCTATAAACTACAAAGCATGTAAAATAAGAGATCAAACTGTATTAAGTTAAGACTTTGGGACATTTACGTTACATGATCGGTAGAATATTTTGATCCTAGATTCTATCTAATGCATATATATAAACATATCCCAATGTTTATGTCATGTAGTGTGGTTGATAGTCAACACTACCCATTGTTTATCACACAAAGGTGTCCACGTATTATTCTTTCAACACCACCTCCGTAATTAGGTAAGTGCATGAAGGGGTCCAACCGTTATGCGCTTATCTTTCTCCACTATGAAATGCTTCTCCCTAGGCCTATAGAGGCAAAAGGATTGTTATCTCATAATGACTCTAGGGTTGAAATAACAATGGTGGATTTACATAACCATAATTGCTACAAACTATCATGCCCTCACCTATCGAGGTACAACCTTCATGTTTACTAATGTACGGTCATCGGAGTGATGCTCACAACCTACATGCATGCGCCCACATTGACGAGGACTCTCACTCTTCCTGTTACCTTAACGAACACTACCAAGGGGACAAACAAGCGTAGCACTATACATGAAACATATACTAAAGTGTATGCCAACATAAGATATCTAACATGCATTTTACAAGAATGTAAAGGAAAAATAAAACATGATATTCATAAACATTAAAGGATAGGGGGACCCAGAATCTCAAAAATTATCTACCAAATATTGAATACAAATAAGACCCCCAAGAAATTAATCTACACCCTAAGCATTGAACCCAATTTTACCATTGGATTCAATACCCTAGGGAAAAACTAGGAAGATTAAAAGAAGAGAGAAGGGTTATT
>JAULKJ010139486.1:0-14925 GCA_032355405.1 Rubia balearica | reverse complement strand
GAACTAGTTAGGGAATTAGTCCGGAGGGTAACAATTTGCCCTACCAGTTGTATGCTGCAAAAAGGATTCTTTGTCCTATAGGAATGAAATTGAAAAAAAAAATTCATGCTCTATAGAGGCCGGAGGACGAGGATCAAGACTGGTGTAGGGTTTGTGGTGAGTCCCGGTATAAGTTAAAGCATACCGGAATTGAGGTTGGTGCTAAAGTTGCTTCAAATTTTTTAAAAAAAGGACCCCGACCAAACTGTTATGGTATTTCCCTATCATTCCACGGTTGAAGAAGTTATTTTCTTCGAAAGAAGATGCAAGGTTGTTGTGATGGAATGTGGAATGAGATCGTCCAGTGGATAACGTGATTCGGCATACGTCGAACGGTGAGCAGTGAAAGAACCTTGACGCTTGGTACCCTGAGTTTGGGGCAGAGACAAGACATTTAAGGCTTGGCCTGTCCACCGATGAATGGAATCCATTTAGTAATATGAGTAGCACACATAGCTCATGACCCATCATGGTGGTGATCTACAACTTACCTTCGTGGTTGACAATGAAGCTAAAATGCGTATTACTGTCTTTAATGATATCGGGACCTAAGCAACCTGGTAATGATACAGATGTCTACCTTGCACCTTTGGTCGATGATTTGATGACATTTTTCAACACAGGTGTTAGAACCTACGACTGTAGTACCGAAGATTATTTTGATTTGAAGGCTTTGTTGTTTTGCACCATTAATGATTTTTCTGACATATGAGAATTTATCTGGGTACTCGGTGAAAGGACATTACGTGTGTCCTGTTTTTGAAAAGAATACCTCCTTTTGTCAATTGAAACATGGTTGTAAAACCATTTACAAGGGACACGAGTGGTTTCTTCTCGCGGGCGGGTCATCCATGGCGATTGGCGAAAAAGTGGTTTGATGGAAAGGTGGAGAACATTGAGGAACCTTTAACAATAACGAGGGTTAAGGTTTATGACAGAGTAAGGGACATTAATAATGATTTTGGGAAGTGGAAGCGTAAAGTTGCAACTGAAGGTAGTTGGAAGAAATGTTCCATTTTTCCAACATTCCTTATTGGAAGCACTTGGTTGTATGACATTGTCTCAATGTAATGCACATTGAGAAGAATGTGTGTGACTCTTTGGTTGAAACTTTGTTGAATGCCCTGGATAAAAGTAAGGATGGGTTGAAAGCTCGGCTAGACTTGGTGAAAATGGGAATTAAGAGTAATTTGAGCCAGGTCACAAATGGTGATGATTATTACCTTCCACTTTCTTGCTATTCGATGTCTCAATTAGAGAAGAAATTGTAACGTGAGACCCTAGCAAGTGTGAAGGTGTCGGGGGCTTATTCGTCTAACATATGTTTATGTGTGTCAGTGGATGAGTTAAAATTGATTGGTTTGAAATCACATGATTGCCACAATCTGATGCAAGAATTGAAACCCATTGCGATTAGTTCTTTATTTCCTTCTCACGTTAGATTGTGAATTATGAAACCGTGTTTGTTTTTCAAGTCAATTTGTTCCAAAGCATCAGTGTGGCTAAGCTCGACCGGTTGCAAGTGATAATAGTCGAGGTTCTATGTTGGATGAAGATGTACTTTCCCTTGTCATTTTTTTGATATTATGGTCCGTTTGATAGTTCATTTGGTCTGTGAGATCAAGTTGTGCGGACTGGTATATTTGAGTTGGATATACCCTTTTGAGAGATATATGAAAATCTTTAAACATTTTGTCAAGAATCAGTACAAACCGAATGCGAGTATTGTGCAACATTATGTGGTGGAAGAAGTCATAGGTTTTTGCACCGATTATTTGAAGGAAGTTGATTCAGTGCGTGTTCCTAATTCTCGATATGATGGTCGAGTACTTGGAAAAGGTTAGAGACAGGAAAAACTAATTAACCCACTGTGGAAGATTTGAGTGCATCACACCTTTACGTACTACGAAACCATGAGGAAGTTATTCCTTATGTTGAGCTCCACATGGAGGAAATAAGAGTTATGCATCCTCAATTCAATGAAGCATGTGTTTTGCAACAACACACAAGAACCTTTGCTTCATAGCTACGAAGTCATGTCGATATCAGTGATCATCCTCGTATGGTGAAATGGTTGGCTCGTCGGCCAATGGACACAATCATGTCGTTTGGAGCTTACGACATTAACATATTTACTTTCGTTACAAAATCAATGGATGATAAGGGTGTGTCTTAGAACATCAGGGTGACACTTGTATCTGAGGCCCTTTATGTTGCGAGTGCAAGTGACAACAATCCCATGTACGCCTAAACATGTTATTTTGGTATTGTAATTGAGATTTGGGAGCTTGATTATGTGACTGCAGAAAAACCTACTTGTAAATGCCAACGGGTAGATGTTAATAACGGGCAATAGACTTAGAATTTGGGATTCACCCTTGTGGATCGCAGTCGAGTCGCTTGGAAAGAAGATCCGTTCATATTGGCATCACAAGCCCACCAAGTCTTCTACGTTAAAGACCATGTTGACCCATGTTGGGAGATAGTTGTTGAGGGAAAGAGAGCTTTTGTTGAGGATTATGAAGGCGAGGATATAATTGGCTTTGGTTGGTATGCGGAGATGGGATCGAATGGGGAAGACGTTATGCTTTGGGAGGATGATATGAGTGTACGCGGTCATTTAGGGCGTACTGATTATCATGAAGGAGTTTAGGTTGACGGCCGAGGAAAGATTAAGAAGAGGAGAAGGAAACTGAAAAAGGTTGGGAAAAGGAAGAAAAAAAATTAGAGTTCGTTTTATGAACTCGGTTTGTTTAGACATTGTTGTAATATGGAAACACTGATTGGCTTCTGGTACTGGAAGCTCATCCTCTGCAATGGTAAAAGAAATTTTCCAGCTAATTTACCAATGTAACTTTGCTTTTGAACTACGCATATTATAACTTCACATGATAATCACGTTATGATGAACACAATGATTTTGAGAAAAAAATAAAAACAAAAACTTCTCGCATCAATATTTAACGTAGCCAATTCCTAGAAATGGATGTTTTCCCCAAAACACATTATATCAAACAGGAAAAAAAAGTCATCACAAATATTCCGGTACAACAAAATAGAGACAAAATTGTTCAACTAGAAAACCATGACACTTAAGATCCTTCTCCCGCACGGGCTCCCGATGTTGATTCCAAATGGCTCTGCAAGGCACTTTGACTCTGCTCTAACTTCCATATCCTTTCTCTCATCTGAGTAAGTTCCCTTCGAACCCATTTGTAGCATGGTCTGAAGCCTTTCAAGAACGGCGCATCCGGTTCCTTTGAAATTGGTAAATAAATATAAATGTTAATTATTTCCAATATACTTTAATTTATTAATACAACTAAATAAACCAATGCTAACCATACCCGACTCTACTTTTGGCCTTATCACCCTCGTGTGCCTAGTGTGCCCATTTGTGTTCAAACAGTACCCAATGTTTCTTCGTGAAGTATTGTTTTTTGAACCAGTTGCACGTCTTCTCCTCCTCGTGCAACGAAAACCATTGAATTCCTTTCAAAATCTTAGTGATCAAGTTCCCGTATGGAAGACTCTTGATCACCTTTTTTGATGTGGCTACCCATAGAATGTGTTTGAATATCGCAGCCTCGAGATTAATTTTCCTCCTCTCCATGAAGTAATAAAACCTCATCAATGTGGCATAGTTTGGCTCTGTTATGTGGTCGGAGATAGTTACGATACTACTAGCTATCATCTCGTACATAATCCATTGATCTATAGTCAATTTTTTCAAACTAAATCTCTCTGGTTTCCCTAAGTTGGTGGGATTGCGCTGAAAGTATCTTTCACTACAAGCAATGGGATCAATGTACGAGAGGAATGACTGAAGGGGAAAAGCCTCCATATGATAAATTCCATCTAAATGGCCTAGGGGTTTTGGGGGGTAGACATCCTCGGGACCTTGTACGGACACTCCAACAATTCATTAATGATCCAAGGCTAAGATCTACATTGTACTCATTTACCCTGGTTTGGTAACCACCACCCTCAAGCTCAATTAAATTTGAAAAAAACTGACAAACCTTGTCAAAGTGTGATGGTTCGTTTAAAGTCAGTAAACTAAGCACATGTTGGCCTTCAAAATTTTGAATCGGATCTGCTAATCCTATGTTGTGATAGACATTTAGATCTATAATATAGTAATCAATCAATTTTCCGGTTTGGCATAAAGCATCATACCTCACTTGTGCATCAGCGGAGACACAAATAGCCATCGATTGATTGGTGGTTTTTGGACTCCTTGAGCTACCTCACTTGTCTCCCTGACCTCCTTGCTGTTATGATGACATTATGGCTTTGTGGTTGGCTCTTAATTTTTTTTGAAATGGTTTGTGAGTGGAGTTTCTGGAGCCGGAAGGGAGAATAGGTATTTAGGTTTTGATATTTGGGGACTTGAATCAGTGCCGATTTGTTTTTTTTTATATTATATATCGTGAGCATTTCCAATTCCGGAAGTTCTTCGTGTCTGTGTTGATGAAGAGCCAATTTTAAAGTTACGAGTCTGGAAGGTGATCTTTCTCAATCATTTAAAATTCTCCAAATTGTATTTATAAAAAAAGTGATTTGATTGATACCCACTCAAGTCCATAAAATGGATCCGTGCTTAGAACCAGTCTTCCAAACTCAGAAGACATTCTGATGGACTAAAAAGAGTTGATGGTCTAAGACTTTTAAAACCAGATTGAGCACGGAATTAAGATTTTATCTTGGAACATAACTGAGTTCTTGTATGCTATCAAATGTCAATTGGTTCCGAGTCCGGAACTTTGTCTTGACTTGATGTAATGCATTTCCAACTGTCTTCCGAGCTCGAAAGACATGCACATGGGGAAAAAATGGAAAAGATAAAGTTGTTTACAAACGATTGATCACATTGACACATATATAGACATTAATATCTATATGATCAATTCGAATAACTTTTGTGATAAACAACATCCAAACAAAGATTGTCAAAATGCTTCAACACAAGTTCAAAAAAATCCACTCAAAGGTCTATAGCATCTAAAAGGCTTCAACACAAGTTAAAAAAATCCACTCAAATGCTTCAACACAAGTTCAATTTTTTAGTACAATCCAAAGTTCTAAACAACATGTTCAAATTACCTATAGCATCTAAATCCAATAAGTTCACAAATCCATAACAAGTGTAATTAACATTATCATCCTCTACATCATAGGCTTCTTGCGTACTTGTCTCCGCTGCAACATCCTCTTCACGACTAACTTCTCCTCCAGCATTGTTATCGGCATCTTCATTGTCTTCTACTTCAGGTTCCATTTCAGAGAATTCAGGAAAATTTTTGGGCGCCATCAAATGACAATGGCAACCCCGCAGCTTCAAGGAGCTTTTCCTGTTGGGCTTTAGCTCAGTCCAAATCCTCGTTAACCTTCATAATGTCTCCTCTAATACAGGTAAGGTACCTACTCACGGTACTCTTCCAACTTTCTCTGCCACCTTGACAAATTAACAAAACAAAGGTACAATGTTTAATGCGAAGAGAAATATATAATTATAGTATGAATGCAATCAAGATTTTACACATTCACTAGATAAAGAAGACTCAACCATGTATAACTCTAAATCCCACGCCCTTTTTACTGCTTTAGCGGCTGTTCCTAGGATCTTCTCGTGATTCCACTTACCATCTCCACCTATTTCTAATTGTTTGTGCACAAACCAGCTTTCGTCATAAAACTCCACCCGTAAAGGTTAATCTACGGGTTGGATCCAAATTGCTTTAGCAAAGCAGTGATAAGTCCATCGTAAGGTAAATTTTTCATCTTCGCTCCGGCCGCTTTCAACATGTAATTAAAAATAGTATATGCCAGATTAAGGGGGATCCCCTCCATCACATAATAAAAGATCATCAGATTGCCAATCGTTGGATCGTAGGCGTGGCCACCGGATGATAGGACATCATTGGAAACCCACTCATAAACGAGTATCTGTTCAATTGTTAATACACCTACGTCGTAGGTATCTACCTAACCTGCCAAACTCCCTCGCCTACCAAAATACTTCCGAGCCATTTCTACAGGGGATAAAAGGGTGCCCTTACTAACGCCGGGCTACTTCTATTGATGGTATATCTCTAGGGGACCATCGGGAGTATCTTGCCTCAAACTCAAAGCAGTGGTATATGAATTTTGTAATATAGAATTAATACTATACATGGTGATCGTCACTTGTTTGCCATTAACTAGGGCCAATGTCCTTGTTCATAATATTCTACCCTAAGTTTGCATAGAATTGCATGACCTCGTCAGTGTACACACTCTCTTAGAAATTAATTAACTTCTCCATACCCTGATTCCTAAAGCGCCTCATTAAATATCCTGGGGAAAAATCTCGCATATCCTCGATGTGAACAACCTTTGGATTTCACCATTTTATAACACAAAGAAACACCACATACTTTCTCCCAGCCTTCTCATTGAATAATTTGTCGAAAGATCCCTCCTCAGTGAATGGAACATGACTCCTCGAGGATGCATTGCCACATCCTCCTCCTCACCCTCCTTTATTTCTCGACATGTTAAAGTTGATTTTAGAAATTTTGTGTACGGATGCAAGAGCTAGGGATGCCAGTGAGGCAAGGTTGATATCATTACTGACACACAAACGAGGTCACAAAAAGAAATTTATAGTTAACTTAAATACCTGTATGTGAAATTTCTAGGACATCGATATTACCAATGGATAAATCGAGACGGCTGTAACATCTCATGCATAACTTGAAATAAGAATGTGCGACGTCACACAACATTCGCATTAACCGAATGACATGTGACTAGAGGCCGACTTCGTATGCATCAGAGACAAAAATGGGAAAAAACACAGAAACTCAGAAAAAATGATGCATTAAGAAGACAAAATGACACAAAAACGTCCTAAAACAAACCGGAACATAGTACCTAGGTTTATATGTAAGAAAACTTAACACTCTAACAAATCTGAGTAAGAACTAGAAAGCCAAAAATACAACCCATACAAAGAAGCATAGATTAAACAAGGGGAAGTAGCAATTACAAAAATTTAGGCACTAAAATAGTAGAAATTCATACCGTTGTCAAAGGAGAAGAGGAAAGGGGTGGAGAGATTCTTGGTATTCGCGGGAAACTTGGAACTGAATTGAAAAGCTTAAATTGATTATGAGGAACCCTTTATTATATCCATTTTGAAACGAGTTTTGGGACCTGGTGTGATCTGCCTCGATTGGTTCGACGTCACACGTATACCGCTTGAGTCGATAAACGACCAACTCTGCAGCGACATTGCAAGATTAAGTGGGCCAAAATATTTAAGCCCTTTAGCATAACAAATGAGCCAACCAAGGACCAATACGAATAATTTTATCCCTAAATATTAATGATTCAATAACATAAAAATAACATTCAACAAATATATTCAAGATTAAATTAGATAAACATCACATTCGACAAAATAATTTTAATGTTACAGATGTTTGTCATAATTTGTTTCAAATTCTAAGTCTTAATAGGGCAGTGTGATGACATTGAAAACTATGGGAACAAAACCATCAACTAGTTCGAAGTAGAGCGTGTCCCCAACGTTCAGGTCTTCTGCATGAAGGAACTCGCTAAAACCCTTTGGGGTCAGGGTTTTTCGTCTCATGTTCCCCGAGTACTGCATGTGTACCTGGCTCGGCCCTCCCTAGGGTTTGTCACAATTTCTAGGGTTTTTCTCCTTTTTATCACCCTTTGACCGTGATCTCTCAAACCCTAAGTAGGGTTTTGATCGGCCACTTCTAGTTTAGTCACAAACTTCCCTTTGTTGATTTTCACGTGCCTCTCAGGTTCTAGGACTTCCACTGGTGATAAGGGAGTCAATGTATTCCTGGTTCTATCCTTAATCACAGTAATTTTTTAGTGTGACCATCATGTATAGATTTACGATCAAACTGCCAAGGTCTCCCTAACAAAATATGACTAGCTTCCATAGGTATAACATCACATAAAATAGAATCATGATATTTCCTTATCTTAAAGTTAATTATGAATTGTTCATTAACCTTAATCTCACCACTAATATTTAACCAAACAAGCTTATAAGGTGATGGATGAGTAGTAACAGGTAAAGACAATGATTAACAAGAAGATTGGAAACAATATTAGCACAAGAACCACCATCAATAATCAGTAAACAATTCTTATCTTTCACAAGACAACGAGTATGGAAAATATTAATTCTTTGTACCTCTGTTTTGGCCATTTGAGAGTTTAGAAGTTTCAATGACGCGAAGTTACCTTGTGTTTCCGTGCCTTGTTCACCTCAATCATTTACGATGATCTCTTTATCCACCCGTTCTTCACAACTTTCGTACAATGCTTTCATATCAGCACATTCATCTTCTTCATATCCTTCCTCAATGGTGGTTAACACTCGAGCATGAGGGAAATTATGAAAACATGTCCTCTCTTTACAACGAAAACAAGTTAGAGCATTAGAAGAACCTGAATTTGACGAAGAAGCAGTGAACTTACCTGGATTTCTTGAAGACTATTGGCTTGTAGACTGGGTACCTTCCTCCTATCAGTGGAATTGTAAGATGGATTTGAATAAGTATGAACCGACCCTCAGCCTCCCATGGGGGTTCCCCTACCTTGGCCTGAACTAGGGTTTTCGGTGTTAAATCTTATTCTTTGACTAGGAAATCTGTATGGTTGCTTCTTTGACCGGAGAGTGCTCTAAAAAAACCTTTATTTCATCAATACATTTCCCATTGATATGTGATATTTAACCTTGACTAGCATTTGAAGATTCTCAGGCAAGCCTTCAACGAATCAATTTTTGATGAATGCATCGTCTTCTTTCATCCCGAACCTTCTAATGGTGAACTCGAGATCTTGCCAATATTCATCAACTGTGTGATTTCCTTGCTTCATATTGGCCAAATAAGAATCTTGTTCCGTCAGATAGGTAGGTGGAATATGATAATGGCGAAGCTCGGACTTCAATCTCTCCCAGGTGGAGATAGATCTCTTCCAGGAAAGTTGTCTCGTTTCTATCGTATTTTCCACCATTTAGCCACATAATGAGTGAAGGAATAGTGTGCCACCTTAACCTTTATTTCACCCAATAATTGTTGAGATCAAACAGATTCTCAATCTGTCGCTCCCAATAAAGATAGATCTTCACCGGATTGTGTCGACCATCAAATCAAGGGATGTCGTACTTCAAATCCTTGATATCTCGAGCAGAGTTTGAACTCGAGCTAGACCCTAAATTTTCCCTCAATCTCCTTCGGGAATGTTGGCCTATACTTTTATTTATTAATTACATTAATTTTGACAACTTATGTTCCCATTAAGCAGTGCAAGAGACAAAAAAAACTTAGGGGTGCGGTTATTACATTATGCTATACGTTGCGGAATTCATTCAACATGTACTAGTGGATAACCTTGCAATCGATGAAGTAAGTTTTCAATTGAATGTCTTGTCCTTTGTAAAATTATTTTTCATCTTAATAGTTATAATATTCATATTTATTGATTTTTTAAAATGTGCACAAGTCGTATTCGCAAGATGATTTCAACATCGAAAGGAATAGCTTGGCTAGGTATTTAGTGCACGCCTGATCCGCATCTATCGAAAATCCAAATGTGTTAAAGAATTGTGTGGAATATAATTTCTAGTGTATATTGATGACATGAAATTTGTGGAAAATTTCTATTCCTTTCTATAGATTGTTGCATCGTTAGCATAGTCTATAGGATTTTGTTACTTAGGATGATCATGTCATGTACTTTGTGGAATAGAATTTGTGAGATTTCTGTTCCTATTTATATATAGAGTGTCGCTTCGTAATCGTAACCTATAGATTGTTGTAGGAACTGGTGCTGTTGTATGAGGCTTCTTTTGAGGCCAGGTTATATATAAGGATATTTCCTTTTTCACTTCATTGTCCGCATATGTTCCGAATTCAGAACTATCTCCCAACTATTTAAAATATTTTTCTGAAGAGTTGACATATCAGTTTTGAGATAGGAACTAAAGGTACGATACAATTTCCGACATCAGAAAGTAAATACTAAATAAATTGATTCGACGTGTTGAAATCCAGAAGAGGAACGGATCTTACATTTGAATAAGGAACTGAATCAATAGCCCAAAAAGAGGAGTTGGTGCCGAAACCTTTTAGTAGTTCCGATACAGGAACTGGGAAACAAGCCTTGAGGGACCTACAAGAGTTCCAAACTCGGAATTCCAAGCAGGCGGTTCCAACACCGTGTTCAAAGGTGACCAAGAACTGTATTTAATGGTCCATTTTAAAGGCAGTTACGGGAACCGCCTTTGATCATTGTCTTTGAGTTCAGATGGTAGAGACGAGATCTTAAGCACACATTCAACTCCATTTGCATACATAGAAGCAACTCACAAGGACAAGTAAACGAAGGGGGATCAGATTGATGTCATATCATAACAAATGTAACCTCAATCTCCCTACGTTGCTAACCCAAAATATGATCCTCTATGTGAGCTACAACATTCAAACAATATTAGAATAGACAATCTTACTTCCAACTTCCAACAAAGCAGACATATACGCTTTAAAGAAAATCACACCGAAGTTGCAGTTGCAAATAACTTACCACCACCAGCTCCAACTAACACAATGCCTAGGCTCGCGATGGACTCGACTTAACCACCATAAAATATTATTTTTAAAGTTTCAACACGATACAATCCACTACCATTAGCTCTCCCTTGTTTCATATACAGAAACACTTGGAATTTAAACTTTTTGAAGCCCCGATTTCTCCTAAAATATTCAAGATTTTTTATGATTACGGGGCCGTTTCACAGAGTGCCCCTGGTTCCAAAACTATAATAGTATCCCTTCTTGCAAAATAAACATGTCTTTGTTTAAGCAAGATATACTAACATTCCCAGAAAAGTTAGTCGGTTAAATGCAATTTTACCATCAGTGAGCTTTTCTGATGCTTTTCCTGGATCTTTAATTATGTTAACTTTTCCTCCTAGAAAAAATTGAGCATCTTTTGCAGTCAAAACTAATGGATCACTGTTGGTCAAGAGTTTCCCGACATATATACCATCTGCGATGCAGGTCCACTGATAATTCTCACTAGAATTGTGGTCTATGAACATCATGGAGATAAATGAAACATCGGTATGGATTCAATACGGATATGATGAACCTGGTTCTAATCTGGTTTACTAAAGTAAACTTTCATTTATATTCAGGAGCTATAAATCCACCACTGCACAGTAAATTAGAATGTGATATCAAATTATGTCAGAACTTTAAAATAAGGTATGTTGGTATAGGTGGTAAACCACTCAACGTAGCCAGTGGAGTTCTGCATGAATTGATGATACATCATTACCCTGTATCTATTTCCTAGGGTATTTCCAGGATTTTGTTGGAGAAACCGTTGGTTTTGGGCACCCCTTTACCAATCACGGACGAAGAATACAAGAAGGTTGGTCCTGCATGGGGAATGTTTCTACTTTGGGTTCGTCATCTTATTTATGTTGATCCTATAACGGATCGACATTTGAAGGAAACACGGCCTGCATCACCTAAACCAGTGAAAAAAACACTAAGACCCATCAAACCAACACCTAAATTGGTCCCAACGACACCAATGAAGTTTCAATTGCAAGAGCATAAGTCCTTAGAGAGTTACCACACTTCAAACGGGTCCTGTATAATTGGCTTCAACCGCATGATCGAAACTCAACATACTCATTCTTGGGAAAAGAATGTGTATTCGAATGCACATGAGAGATCATTGCGTTTTGGAGTGATTTTGAAGATTTGTGGAGATGTGAGCAGGTCAATCAAACGATCATGTCCATCTACACATTGTGAGTTATTTCTATAATTTTTAATTAAATTCAATATTTAAGTTATTACTTCAAATCTACTAAAGTAAAATGAAATTTCATAGGTACATGATTTTTACACATAATCAAAAAAAGGGATGGATTGGATACATGTGCCTGGTGTCCATTCAAGAAATTGGTTGTACGAAACAAGAGAGGATCGACTACGTCCGTAAGAGCCTAGGGCGGTAAGATAAGAAATTGTTCATTGCGCCACACATTGAAAGGTTCTATAATAAGTTTGTTTGATTTACCTTCCGACCACAAACCACTCATTTCTTGCATAATTTCAATTTTCTCATTCATGGATCATTGGAGATTGATTTTGATTGTCCACGCCCATAACCCAGTTTATTGGATGGATCCCCTGCACTTCCAACTGTCGGATGCATTTGTCAAAAATTTTGGAACTGGCGATGATGAACATTAGCGACCAAAATGAAAATAATCTTGAGGTGGTCAAAATCAAGGTGGGCTATGAAAGTTATTTTTCAATTTACGATACTTAATTAATTTATATAAGAATTTAATTAATAATTTTATTTTTATTTAAATTAGTACAAGAAACAAGTAAAGACCTGTGAGTGCAGCTATTACATCATGCTATATGCGGCTGAGTGCATTCAAGAAGTCAAATATGACTTTCTCCAAATTGACAAGGTACGTGTACAATTGTTTCTTCCAATAAATCTAGCTAACCCTTCTTCCATTTTCTACTAACTAGTTATTGAATGAAGGAATCAAAGCCCTACCCCCAAGATGATATCAACAATGCGAGGAATTCTTTGGCTAGGCATCTAATAGTCAATCAGTCAGCAACCCTAGGGAATCCGGATATTGCCAAAGTAACACAATTAGATAATTAATGAAGCTTAGAAGTATTGGAGTAGATTCCTAGTGTTTCCTATTCCTATCTATAGATTATTGCTTGGTAAGCGTTATCTATAGATTTTTTGAACATGCAAGATACTATCATCTATTGTGTTATAATTGTTGCTATTAATTGAGGCCTTTTTTGGAGTCTGAGACATAAAATAGAAATATTTATTTACCATAAGATCAGAAAAATATTTTCGAATTCGGAAACCTTCATTTATATTTTTCCATAGCCACGATTAGTACTTGCTGAGTTCAGAAATACAAGACACAAAACCAATTTCGAGTTCGTAAATAATTCATATTTATGCCAAATTGGAGCAATCATTGGACAGAATAGAAACGGATAGGGTACACCAGCTCGGAAACTATGTAGGAAATTATGAAGATCCGATTGTATAGTTTTCGAGTTCGTAATTATATGACTTTATGAACTTGGAAAGTAGATCAATGGTCCGCCAGATACAAGAATTTTTTGAGCTCTGAAATATTTAAAGGAGGTTCTAGTGTCTTTTTAAAGGTGGTTTTTAACCGCCTTCCTTGGCATTTGTTAAGGCGGCTATTGGAACCGCCTTCTATTGATGGGCGATGGAAGGAAGGCACAATGAAAGTACCTTTAAAAGTCCTCTAGAACCACCTTTAATCCCCCAACCCCAACACACACACACACTAGTGTAAGTTGTATTACTTATTTTGTGTATGATTTTTTTAGTTTATTGTTTTAAATGGTTTGTTCTGCTATATATTGGTGTTTTTCATCAATGGTTAACTGCAGTGGATGAAACTCAATTCAACTACAATCCAATGTGAACTGATAAAGAGAAACACATTGTAGTATAATGTAAAAAAAATGGCCTCTATATTTCAAACGATAAACACAGAGACAACGGCATCACTAATAGCAACTGGAGTAGCTCATCTAGACTTGCCATTGATCGTTTCTTTTTGTGTGTGTCGTGTTAGCTTATAATGTGAATAGCATTCACAATTGCAACTTTAAGTGCTGGGAAGATCATTTCTCAAGTCGTTCAATGCTTTACTAAATTGACGTTTCTTAGAGTAAAAGGAACCTGGCCTCGGTTTCATATTTCTGTTAGTTGTTCTTTATGTATCTTTTAGTTAGTGTCTTTGCTTGTTGCGTTACGTATTTAATAACGTCAAAGGTTGATATGGTCTGCCTCCTTCCATTTCGCACTACTTCAATCATGTTATTCTCATTCAACAACTTCAAGAATTGCTCGCTCTGATATAAGAAAATGCAAGAAGTACAAAAACACAGCAGCAACATCCACCATATATTTGGTGGCTTATTTTGGGATAACATGGGTTCCTACAGCAGGGCTTCTGTTCCCTCATTTGATCAAGCTGCTGGTTCCCTCATTTGTAGCATTTGACGTTGGTTCCAGGAATACATGTGTT
This sequence comes from Rubia balearica, assembly GCA_032355405.1. NCBI lineage: Eukaryota > Viridiplantae > Streptophyta > Magnoliopsida > Gentianales > Rubiaceae > Rubia > Rubia balearica. The sequence continues at coordinate 716 of JAULKJ010139486.1, read as the reverse complement.
GCTACTTCTTAGTTGCATTTGTTTGCACATGTAGTTTAGTAGTTGCAGTTCCTTAGAAGCATATATACTCAAACCAGTAGGAACACATCATAGCGATGAGAGCTTTCATTTGCGTTTACGGACATATTTATTGCACTTCTAAGCACAAGCAACAATCCACAATTATTTTCTCGGGCAGGTAGGGAAATTCTAAATACAAGTAAATTTAATGAAGGATTTACTAACCTGCATTTATAAAATGTTTCTAACTATACAATTTTAGTCCTAAACAATGTCTAATTCTTAAAATATTCCCCCATAATCTCAATAAATTTTATCAATTAGCTCTTAATTTTTTAACACCAATCATAGCAAGCCTGATGTATTCGAGAGTAGCACCGATTATCGACTCCTTGATCATGTTATTTTTAAAATTGAAACTCCGCAGCATAAAAAGATGAACGGAAGAATTCTTGGTACGGCAATATGGCTCTGAATAGCAAGTGCAGTTCATTTTTTTTTTCTTCAAACCAAAAAACACAGCATATTACATCAAATGGTGGAAACTGCTCCACCCAAATCTCGTCGATCAGCCAGTCAAAGTCGACCGTTTCTCCGGCTGGAGCACGACTCACGCCATAGCCACCTAAAGCATCGACGAGCGAGAGTCGCTGGAGAAAACCATAGGCCAACATCACAAAATCTGCACCATGGGCCAAAAAAAGATGCGGCTCTAC